>CM040244.1:162656353-162672822 GCA_022545495.1 Chrysanthemum lavandulifolium | reverse complement strand
GGCGGTTTAACGGAGACTTAATGCGCTTAACGTCGGTGATATAATGGCGGTTTAACGAATTTACATGTGTTAGCAGCGGTAGAAGAAGGATTTTAATGGCGGTGGTTGTGACGGTTAATGACGGTAGAAGAAGAATTTTAATGGCGGTAATTGTGAAGGGAAAATATCTAGGTCGAGAGAGAAAATATCTAATTTTTCACCTTCGCTTTTTAGTTAAAGTGTGTGTTTTTTTTTATATATTAGATATTTGTTTGTAATTTACGTATTTGCCCTTGGTTAGTGTAAATGTTTGGCTAATCTTAGCCATTAGATCTAAAAAAAGGAGGGACTAGATGGAGGGCTAGGATCTTTTCTCGCGTTCTCACCAAAATTAGACTTCTCACAAGAAACACCCCCTATGTATAGTATAGATCAAATAAGAAGAAAATAAAATGAGATTGATAAGAAAAAACCACAACCACACATTTCAGATGGACCTATTAAAATAGATGCATTTTCCCTTGAAAATCTCTCCCATATTTGAAATTTGTGGCTAGAAATCTCTCCCTTATTTGAAATGTGTGTTACAACTTACAAATTAGTATTATATCACGTGTGCTATATCATGCAAACTCTTATACCGAGATAACCTAAAAAACGAGAAAAAAAAAGTTTGCCAAAGTATATGAAGTGCCTTTATATTGAAAAATAATTAAATGGTTGTTGTAATCGTTTACTTTATTTTGCCTAACAATTATTATTTTTGAGGTATGTTATTTTCAAAAAGAAGAGTGAAAGTGGAATCTATTTTGGTGATTGAGATTGGGTGTAAACGAGACGAGACGGCTCATGAGCTATTCGAGATCGACTCGTAAACTATTCGAGCTACTCGAGTACACTTTCGAGCCGAGTTCGAGCTCGAATATGCTCACTCGTGAGGCTCGCGAGCCCTTATCGAGCTTCAATGATATTACACTTTTACCCTTTTATATACATATAATTACGTAAAATCGAGTCGAGTCGAGCTTGATATGCCCATTTTTCATCGAGTTCGAGCTTTAAAAGTGGCAATAATCAAGCTCGAGCTCGAGTTTGAGATGCCGAGCCGAGCTCGAGCTTGAAATCCAAAGCTCGAACTAGCTCGAGTAGAGTTTTGAGCTCGAGTTTTACTAATCGAGTCGAGTTCGAGCTTGGCAGTACTCGACTCGACTCGGCTCGTTTACACCCCTAATTGAGATCCTTTCAAGTTCATATAAACATGACCGATCATGTTCACTCACAATAAAGAAAATTGTGTCCCTCAGTAGGATAACTCACCATAGGTATTATTGGCCAAGTAGGCGCTGCCATGCTACACCGAACAAGGCGCCATAGCAGCATTGTAAGTGCCATCACCATCCATATAAAGATCATTTTTGGTATTTCTATTCGATTTAAACATTGGGCAACGGATAGAAAAGGCAACGGTAAAAAAATACTTCCAATAAATACCAACTTTTATCATACAAACAACCTAAAACGCTCAATTTTCATAACCAGATTATATACTTTCATATATAATGCCATACAAAAAAACTCAAACACTCAGTTTTCAACATGAGTTATTACGACTAAGAGTGAACTGAAAAATTATACTTAATTTTACGTAACATATGAAATTAGGAATAATTTTTAGCCCATCCATTTGTGTCTAAGCCCATAAATAAAAGTGATAAGTAACTGAAGAATTATTTTCTTATATAATAGATTGATTAGTGATGGTTTACGTATGAATCTTTTGGTATTATGGGTCGTATTTTTACGTTTTCAGCCGTTTTTTTACGTTTTCGTCCATTTTTTACGTTTTAGTCCGTTTTTTTTAACTTTTTTTACATTTTCATCCGTTTTTGCGCGTTTTCGTCCGTTTTTGCACGTTTTCGTCTGTTTTTTACGTTTTCATCTGTTTTCGTCCGTTTTTGCGCGTTTTCGTCCGTTTTTTTACGTTTTTGTCCGTTTTCTACGTTTTGATCCGTTTTAGCGCGTTTTCGTCTGTATTTTTACGTTTTCGGCCGTTTTTTTACGTTTTGGTCCATTTTGCGCGTTTCGTCTGTTTTTTTACGTTTTCATCCGCTTTTTATGTTTTAATCTGTTTTTGCGCGTTTTCGTCTGTATTTTTACGTTTTCGTCGCTTTTTTTACGTTTTCGTCCGTTTTTTACCTATATTTTACATTTTCATCCGTTTTTGCGCGTTTTCGTCCGTTTTTTACGTTTTCGTCCGTTTTTGCGCGTTTTGTCCCTTTTTACGGTTTGTCCCTTTTACGTTTAATCCTTTTGCGCGTTTTCGTCTATATTTTACGTTTTCGGCCATTTTTTTTACGTTTTGCGTTCCATTTTTACGTTTAGTCCGTTTTTAACTCTTTTTACATTTTTACGCTTTTGTCCGCTTTCACGCTTTTGATCCGCTTTAGCCGTCATTCAGATTTTTACGCCGCCTTTTACGCTTTTGGTCCATTTTGCGCGTTTCGCCTGCTTTTTTTCATCCGCTTTTATGTTTTAACTGTTTTTGCTGCTGCCCGTATTTTACGTTTGCCGCTTTTTACGCCGTCCGCTTTTACCTATATTTTACATTTTCATCCGCTTTGCGCTGTCATCCGCTTTTTACGTTTCGTCCGCTTTTGCGCGCTTTTGTCCCTTTTTACGGTTTTGTCCCTTTTTACGCTTTAATCCTTTTGCGCTTTTGTCTATATTTTTACGCCGCCATTTTTACGTTTGGTCCATTTTGCGCTGTCGTCCATTTTGCGCTTTTACGTTTTGGTCCATTTTGCGCGTTTTCGTCCGGCTTTATGTTTTGTCCGCTTTTATCTGTTTTGCGTGTTCGTCCGTTTTTGCGTTTTCCTCTTTTTACACTCGTCATTTTCACGCTTTCATCCGTTTCGCCGCTGTTTTCGACGTTCTTTTACGTTTTCATCCGTTTTTGAAGTTTTAAATACATTTTTACGTTTTCATCCATTTTGCCCTTTTGTCTTTCTTTATAACGTTTTGTCTGTTTTTACGCCGTCCTTTTTATGGACGAAAACTTATTTTTAAGTAAGTAAACGGACTAAAACGTAAAAACATGGCGAAAACGTAAAATGCATTTAAAAGTCGCAAAAACGAATGATAACGTAAAAAAACGGACGAAAACGTAGAAAAAACGGACGAAAACGCGCAAAAACGGATGAAAACGTAAAAAAATGAACGAAAACGTAAAAAAAGGACGAAAACGTAAAAAAATGGGCGAAAACGTAAAAAAGGATGAAAACGTAAAAAAAGGACGAAAACGCGCAAAAACATACGAAAACGCGCAACAACATACGAAAACGTAAAAATGCGGACGAAAATGAGCGAAAACGGATTAAAACGTAAAAAAGACGAAAACGCGCAAAAACGGACGAAAACGCGCAAAAACGGATGAAAACGTAAAAAAACAGATGAAAACGTAAAAAAACGGACGAAAATGTAAAAAACGGACGAAAATGCGCAAAAACGGATGAAAACGAAAACGGTCGAAAACGAAAAACGGACGAAAACGAGCAATACGGATTTAAACGTTAAAAACGGACTTAAAATGCGCAAAAACGGACGAAAACATAAAAACATACGAAACGTAAAAACGGACGAAAACGCCGCAAAAACGGATGAAAAGTAAAAACGGACGAAACGTAAAAAAAGCGGGGAAAACGTTAAAACGCATTTAAAACGTAAAAACGGACGAAACATACTATAGTAGCATGATTACAGGTGGAAATGTAACGAGTCGACCCGACCCAACCCGTTTGACCTATGACCCATTCAACCCATTCTTATAGTATGACCCGTTTGACCCATGAACCATTTGACCCATAAACCATTTGACCCATGACCCAACCCGACCCATTTGCCACCTCTACGTTTGGACTCATGTTATGCAATCTTATTCCGCTAAATCGTTAATGTAACGATTGAAACTTGATTATTTTGTGCTTTACTATCACTTTGGTGTTTGAAATATGAGCTTTGACATTGTCAAGAGGATATTATATGAATTTATTTTTTATGTTGAGTAGAAATGTAAAACAGTTTGACTCTTTTATCGTTTATTTACAAAACATGACAAATTAGTAGGATCTTACAATTTCAATATTGTAAAACAAAACGAGCTCAGTGAGATTTCCATCTTGATGACCTTGGATATAGTCAGAGAGTGTTTATTTTATCCGAATGTTATGAAGTACAAGTCGACCCGACGTGGTGCATAACAGTTATAGATGCTAAATGCACCTAGCACCGCCCCTGCACCCAATTTATAATGTATTATTAGACTCGGCGGCAAAGGTGTTGATGGCTCACCTAGTTTGCATTCTCACGCGCTAGTCACCTTGCCCAACATGCATTCTCACGCGCGAGAAATGGTTCCCAAGTTGAAACTAGGTGACTCGTTCACTTAGTTAATATCGTTATTTTTGTGGGCCCCATTTGTAAAAACTATACGTTACATGCATTAAAAAAAAACATTGTACCTTTCAGCCATTGAATTGTTTAAAAAAAATTACACTCTACCTTATTTACTTAACTCAACTCCCATGTTAAACTTTCACATTATTGTGTTGAATGTGCGTTAACCACACCATGGAGCTGCGTTAAAGGTGCATTAACCCCCCACGTTAAACCTTTAATGTTGCGTTAAAGGTTATTTTTAATAAAAAAAAATACACTTTTGCCCTCTCTAACAACTCCTATTTGAATTAAAAAAAAAAAAATCCTAAACACCCCCTTGGTTCTTAAACGGTACAGTTCGATCAGGATAACCGAATTCAAATTCAAAATTCAAATACGAGCGGGATTATTTAATTTCAAATTAGAGCAGGATTTATTCAAATTCAAATTCAAAACTGCCTATATATACAACTCCACCTGATTTGTTTATCATACATACAACTCACACGCAGATTCTCAACAATGTCTCGCAAAGACTTCTCCCAACAATTCCCCAGTCCACAACAAGTGCCAGAAGATGAAGTTTATCACACTCCACCAGAAGATATCTTTCCGGTATTCCAACCGAAAAATTAACCGGTAAACACTCCACCGTTGGACCACCAAAACAATCCGTTTAACTGCAATGAGGAATATCTCCGAGAACTTAAGCAGGATGATGCAATACTGAGAGAGATACGAGAAAACGAGGCATGAGAGGAAGCTGCTTGTATGGAGCAGGAAGCCAGGGATGCATAACATCTTAAGCAGAACTGGTTTGATATTTTGGAAGCAAAGTATTATGCTGACGAGTTTAATTCCTCTTCAAGTAAAGAGGGTTATAACTCAGATGATTCATTTTCTTAATTTCTAGTTTTATTTTCATTACTATATCGTAGTTTATATTAATCGTACTATGTATTTCATGTTTTCACTTTAATGTTAATCTAATTCGTGTTCCCTCGCCTTCTAATTAAAGTGATTAAAAAAAGCGGAAGTTAAGGTGATCATAGAGGTGACGTTGTCCACAAATAAATGAATGGATGTGAATGGAAATGAGAGGAGAAAGAAAGCTAATGTGTCGTTGCGTTGTATGATGAGAATTGTGTTCCCCTGTCTTCTAATCTTATTAGGTTACGTGAAATTAGGTCTATCTCGTAACTATGATTGTTACAAATATTGAAATATTTTATTTAGATGACCAAATAACATGTAGGGCCATCTCAACTTCTTCTTTCCTTTATAAGCCAATTTATCATGTCCAACCAATCAACTCCAATACCAGGGCCCGACTGGGCTCTCCAACCCGAACCCATAGCGGGTCGGGCACACCTCCTCCATGTCGTCACAAATACCATCATCTCTCCGAAAACAGAAATCATTTTCTGGTGACGTACACCGTGACGAAGAATGGAGTCGTCGCAAGGGCAAGCACATCGACCGTCGTCGTCGCAAAAGCAAAAGTGTCACTGATGAAGATATTGATGAGCTCAAAGCTTGTATTGAACTTGGTTTTGGGTTTGATAATAACTCTTCACCTGAATTGGGTCAACGGCTTTCAACTACTTTACCGGCTTTAGGGTTTTATCATGCTGTTCACAAGCATTATTTTGATACAATTTCTAAGTCTTCTTCATCTTACTCGTCTGGTTCGGATCTGTAAGCTGCCTCCGAGACTGATTTATCATCTCCGTCGAGAAGTCCCCACTCCATCATCAAACGTGGTAATTATTTTTCATTTTTACGAATTTTGCATGAAATATAGTCAGTAAATGTTCATTTGGCAACGTATGGTGACTGATTTTCTGTCGCTACTGGTAACCTGTTACTAAAAGTTAGTGACAAAATTTATTGCATGTGAATTAGTACATGAGGTGAGATCTATGCAAAACCAATATTATCCAAAGAACAAATGTGAAGATCTCAACCATCCAATCTTCTTTCATCCAATGGTCCACAATCCATCTGATATTAACAAGGAAGGGTGATGAGTGTCTAAATACTCATCATTTTTATACTATTTAGAATGCCAAAAACATCTGAAAACACTCAGAAATACATCAAAATGATGAAAATATCACAAACAAGTGTTTTATATGTTTTAAATGCAAAACATCAAAACTGTGAAAACGATCAAGTTTGCATAATTGGCGCTTTAGTCCCCAAGTTACAAAAGTTGTCAAAATTAGTCCTCGGTAATTCAAAAACTTGTAAAATGTCATTTAAGGTCCATGAGATTCAAAAGTTGTCAAACAAACCCTTTAAAGTTCAAAATCACAATTTACAACTTTAGTCCCTCAACTTTACAAAAATTATCAAAAATAGTCCCTGGGTGTTCAAAAATAGAAATTATTCAAACAACACCCTTGTATTATTAATAAATCACATAATTGGTCCTTTATGATAAGTTTAGAGAAAAATTGCAAGTTTGGTCCCTGGAGTTTGAAAATTGTCAAAAATGGTCCTTGGACATTTAATAAATGGAATTTTATGCAATTGGTCCTTGTACTATTCAAGATTTACAGGTTTAGTCCTTATGATAAGATTGGAAAAGTTTCAGGATCAGCCCCTCACTTTCACCAAATTACAAATATGGTCCTTGTGTAGTTACTAAACCAAACGGACACCATTTTAATTAAACAAGCCCAAATCCAATCCAATAAACCAACCCGGCCCAATATTTAAAAAAAAGAGAAAACCGCCATCACTGTACACTGTCTCTCCCACCTCTGTAAACACCAAAACCAGTGGTTTTTACCACTTGTTTTCCACCTTTTCACCCTTATACACTCTTCCCCAGCTGTCCCTCCACCTCCACAAAATCCAAACCCCATTAATTGAAAGAACCTGCTCGTAGGAAATTTGGCGCCAAAATCGCCATTTGGCAATTTTGATGAGTTGGATGAAACCAATGGTCAAGATGAAGTGGGATTAATTCAGAGGTCGACAAAGGACTGAAAAGATCTTTATATAGCAAGTGGGGTGCAATGTATCAAAGTATCTAGTGTAATCTTTAATTTTCATGTCGTTTTAGTTAAATTTTCATTTCCAGTGTATTTCTTAGCTTACAAAGTCTGTTTTAATCAATCTTAGTGTACTTTACATCTTTCTCAATAATCAATTTCAAAGTTTCAGTTTCAAATTTCAGTTTATGTATTTTCAAGTTCTAATTCTCAAATATGATTAAAGGTTGTTATTAATGGTTGTCTTGGACTCATTAGCTAATATAAGCTCCTAAGATAGCTTATAAAAGCTATTAGAAACCTTAAAAGTCTGTGTAGTATCATAAAGTAAAAATACCAAAAATACAAATTAAATAGTTGAAAAATAAAAAATCGTATGGAAATAGTGTTCAAAGCTGGAGCAGGGTATATACAGGATTGCCCTTGTTTAGAGCTTCATGGGAAGCCATAGGGTGTGATCTGTGAGCCTCAGTTCTCAGTTTGTGCTAGAATCAAATTTGTAAGCCTTTTTGTGCATTTTGGCATTTAACTGTTCAAGTTATTTAGTAGCTTAAATCTTTGTGTTTGTATGCTTATTAGTTGTAGTTAAGTCAAATTAAGTGATAAAACCAGTAGCTTATTCTTTTTAATTAATAGTTAATAAAAATCTCAGTTTCACAGTCATATTAGCATAATTGATAATCTTAAGTTTTATGTTGCTACTGTTGTTATTTCATGCTTCTTTAGTCCTATTTAATGATAATTCAAGGTCTGTAATCCATATTATGTTCTGAATTTGTGATTTACTTTGAAAAGTTCCAAAACAACCTTGTAAAGGCTTGTTTGGATTTGTTTGTTACACTGAGTTAGAGGTTGATCTGGTTATTGTTTTTGTTTGATTCATGTCTCATTAGGTCTCATTAGCTCAAACAAATAATAAAAGTCAGTCCTTGTTCATCAAAAAGTCAAAAATCCTTTTAATCACATCTTGTGCATTCACTGTTGGAATTTCATATTCTATGATCATGGTTTTGTGTTCAAAAGTTGTTAGCATAGCTTAATCTAGTCTTAATATAACTTAATACATCTTAATCAGTCCATAGAATCAGTTTAAATCTCATTAAAGTCAACTTTGCTTCATTTTCTTAAAAAGTCAAAAGA
The DNA here is from genome assembly GCA_022545495.1 of Chrysanthemum lavandulifolium. Lineage (NCBI taxonomy): Eukaryota > Viridiplantae > Streptophyta > Magnoliopsida > Asterales > Asteraceae > Chrysanthemum > Chrysanthemum lavandulifolium. The sequence continues at coordinate 162,664,267 of CM040244.1, read as the reverse complement.
GTCCCCTGTGCATAGTTGAGCTAGTCACTTTCATAAGCTTGTAAAAAGCTCTCCAGTGCACCATAACTTGTGATTATTGGTTCTTTGGATAGCTGACATAGTCATCTTAAGGTTTCAACTTTAGCTTTTCATTTTTTAGCTTGTTAGCTAAGGCTGCATATAACTTTTAAATTGTCCCATGTCTGTGTAAACCAAGCAACTCAGTTAACCACAAGCTTTTTCACAAGATTGTTATAAGCTCTCTAATACTCCTAAGCCTGTGTAATTTAGCTTTTTAAGTAGCTTACCTAGCTGTCTCTCTAATCCAAAGCTTATTTTTCCATTATTAGCTTATTTCCTAAGCCTGCTTATGGCTTGTAGTTTTGTCCATTTTTCTTAGCACTAATCAATCAGTGTTTCTCAGTTTCTTAATAAGCTTCTCACAAGCTTATTAACCAAAGCCAAACTTTGTAATTTAGATTTTTAGAAAGCCTAGCTGGTGCACTTGTTAGTCCAAGTGCTTATTTTCATTTTCTAAATCATTTCAGTGCTTAAATCTAAGCTTGTAAGTGCCTAGTAATTCGAAACAGGTCCTGTGTAAAACAGATAATATCTAAGTGCTTATTTGGATTTGTACTGCTTATTTTCAAGTAATTAAACTTTTTCAGTTTTCAAATTAGCTTATTACATTTGTTTAGCTTATTCTCAGTTCACTTTTGCTTATTTCATTAGCTTATAAGCCATTTAGCTTTAATCCTTTTGCTTATTTCATTTTCTTGTTAACTGTTGAGATTCTTAGCTTATTTCTAAGCTTATTATCAGTTTTCAATAAAAGTCATAGTTATAAAAAGTACTTATTTCATTGTTCTTAATAAGTTTGTAAAGAAAAAGTCAAAAAATAAAATAGTAGCAAAAAGGAGTTGCTGGGATTCGAACCCTGGCCACCCAGCTCACCACACCACACACACACCAACTGCCCTAGGGACTTTTTCAGTTTTCTTTTACACTATTTAATATATAACCCATATTTGTCTAATAAGCTTATAAGAGCTTAATTGCTTATTTCTAGCTTATTTGAGCTAGCTTTTTCAGTTTTTGTATTTTTTATAAAATTGTATTAGTATAAAGTATTTTATAAAAAAGTTTCAGATTTTTCTATATAGTTTTAGTATTTTTAAACATTTAATTAGTGTAAAATCTTATTTAATTCATAATAAAAATATAAAAGTCTAAAAAATATAAATCTTTTTTCTAAAATTTTCTTTTATCATATAGTACATAAAAAAATTGTTTTTACACTTGTAGGACTTTTATTTCATAAAATTTATGTTTTTGCTTGCGCACTCGCGTAATTTTTAGACTTAACTTACGTTTTCATTTTAAATCTAGTTTTTAGATAATTTAAGTTTACGTTTTAGTTAAAATAGTTTATTTAAGTTATTTTGTTTTATAAAATCACAAAAACATCATTGTAAAAATAGTGATAGCGTTTATTTAATATATTTTACCTTTTCAATTTCTTTTAATTTGCATTTAAGTCATTTGTAATTTGTAGATCTTTTCTTTAGGTATAATTATCCATCAAAATCCTTCCGATCACTATCCTTAGTGATCATTCTATCATCGATCAAGTGTTTATACACCAATTCATCCTCCGTGGGACTTAACGCACCCAGAATCCATTATATTCCTTTGATCTTAATTGCATTAGTGTTTGAAATGTTTTAAGTTTGTTACGGTTGACCATTCACAAGTGGTTAGCTTGTGTAATTAAACTTGACGGTTTAGCACCAATCAAAATTTTGGCGCTTGCCGGGAGGTGTAAGCGTGTTCTAAGCATTTTTCAGACCCGTACTTGCACATATACCACAGTTTGTAAAAGTTTTACGTAAAGTTAAATATAAATTAAAAGTTCATTAACACTTTTCCTAAAGTGTTAACAAACCCAAAACAATATAAAACAACAAAACAATCGTAACGTTTTTAGCTTGTGTTTCTTTTAAGGTGATTCTTAAAAAATACGATTTGGTTAAACGAGACGATACCAAAAATATTTTCCAAAAGTTTTAAACCCTTTGCACAAATCATACCTACGTCTTTTCGGTGGTACTTAAATACATAAAATAAACCACCGCAAATCAAGGCAAGACACCTACTAACTGGGGTGTGACCATAATAAGTTCCCGAACATCGATTTAAAACTTGCCTTTGTGTCCTTGTGATTTGGTGTACCTTTTCAAAGAAGCCATTTCATTTGTGATTATTGGTTAAGTTCACTTGTCATTTTGCCTCGCATTTGTTTTGAAAACCGATTTTTATACTTAGTGCATGCGCACTCGTTCTTCCAGTTCTACAAGTCCACTTTCGTAACTTGGAAAGATTCCTCGTGAGACGAGAGGACGCTCGGCTCCTTCACCGTGATCGAGGAACGCCTACCACCACCACCCCCGCCGAAATGGCGAAGACAAGCCGATGAATGAGCTTCTCCAAGCACCCATCGAGGGTTACGGAGATGCCATTGTTGTCCCACCATCGTGGTCGATACTTTTGAGCTCAAACCGGGTTGCTTAACTGCAACCCAAAGCCAATTCTATGGTTTTGAGCGGGATGATCCTCATGCACACATTCGATGGTTTAACAAGATTGCATCTACCATCAAATACAAGAATGTCACATGAAGCTATCAAGCTTCTTACATTCTCATTTTCTCTAGAGGACAAGCCGGAATTGGCTTGAGAAACAACCCCTCGCTCCATTGAGACATGGGAAGATCTAGTCACTAAGTTTGTTAACGAATTCTATCCTCTATCCCGAACTACAAGTCTTAAGAATGAGATAATGAAATTTTCTCGAGATTTGATGAATCATTCGGGAGGCATGGGATCGTTACAAAGAATTGCTCGCAAGTGTCCGCATCATGGTTTTACCGAGTTAATGCAAATGGATACTTTCTACAATGGTCCGAGACAAGTCGACCAAGACTCTTTGAATGCCTCCCGGAGGTAATTTCCTTAGCAAAACCACAAAAGAAGCCTTACAAATCATTGAAAACAAGTCCCGTGTCCGCCCTTTCCGCACAAAGACATATCGACTCGGTCTAATGCTGGACTGCTACTTCATCTCCCGTGAGTACATCTAGCACCGATGCTAAGATTGATAAAATCACGATATTGTTCGAGCTTTGGTTCTTGCTAACTGAAGAAAGTCACTTTCACTCGACACCATCACATGGTGAAGTGAAGAAAGTTGAAGTTTGTGTTACTTGTGGTGGTCCTCATGCATACTACAATTGTATCGCCACCGATGGTAGTCCGTTTGAAGCCAATGCTATAGCCGGTACTTCAAATCGGGAGGTAATCAATACCGTCCTCAAAATGAACCAAACTACCATGCTAACACTTATCAGCACCACCCGGTTTTAACCAGAATCCTAACCGAATCGAATCAACCTAGAATGAACCAAGGTTATCAAAACCAAGGTAATTTCTATCCTGGACCCAATCAAGGTTTCCAACATCAAGGAACCTTAATCAAAACAATTTCAATCGAGGGAATCAATTTGTGGGAATGTGAATCCTAATCAAGGGAATTTTCAACAACAAGGTCATAATCAAAACATCCGACCTCGAATTTCCCTCCACATCCTCCAAGACCATCATCCGATGAGTTATTGAAGCAGATTCATGAAATCCCAAGATGAAATGAGCAGTTGTTGGTCACCGATTGCGATCTCAAAAGACTTTAAATGATCAACCCTCGGGCTCAGGAAAACTTCCGAGCAACACGATCGCTAACCCGAGGGGAGATGCTAAGGCGATCACAACCAGAAGTGGTGTTTCATACAATGGACCCACTATTCCTACTACCTCTTCTTCTTCTCTCCCCAAGGTAGTGGAAAGTGAACCTGAGGCTACAAAGGATAAGGAACTTCCTGTTAATAACGGAGGAACCAATGATGTCCATCCTCAAGTTGTCCAGAAACCCAAGTCTAATCCAGAGTTGTTTTGAACCACCGTAGCTCCCTGAAAATACCAAATCCAAATCTTCTATTCCTTACCCATCACGCTTGAATGAGCAAAGCTCCGCGAAAAAGCTACCATCAAATGGACAAATTTTTCAAATTTTCCAAGAACTACACTTTGACATAAGCTTTATGGATGCTATCATCTCGATGCCCAAGTTTGCATCAACTCTCAAACACATGTTAAGCAACAAGGAAAAGTGTTTGAAATGGCTAAACTCCTCTTAACGAGAACGCCTGCAGTTATCCTAAAGAAGCTTCCGAAAAGCTAGGAGATCCCGGAAAATTTCTCTTACCTTGTGTATTTCCGTGAATGGTTGAATGCTTTGCCTTAGCAGATCTTGGTGCAAGCATCAACCGATGCCTTATTCAAGATGGAAGAAACTTTCTTAGGAACTCACTCCTACATGCATGACTCTCGAGCTTTCGGATCGTACAATATCCCGTCCTCTTGGCATTGCCGAGGACGTATTTGTGAAAGTAGGAAAGTTCTATTTTCCGGTGACTTCGTGGTTGTTGATTTTGATGCCGATCATCGGGTTCCTCTCATTTTGGTCGAGGATTCACGAACGGGCCGTGCTCTCATAGATGTATTTGAGCAAGAAATCACATTACATGTTGGTAATGAAGTCATCACTTTTAACCTTGATCAAACTTGAGGTACTCCGCAAACTATGATTCCGAGTCGGTTAACCGAATAGATATCATTGATGTTGCTTCAAGAGTACTCTCAAGAAGTTCTTGGTTATGATCATAATTCTTCGAGTGATAATCTCACTCATTCATCTCAACCCATCATTGCCAATTCTACTCCTTCTCTCACCCCATTTGAGGAAAGTGACTTCATCTTAGAAGAGATTGAAGCTTACTTATCTAGTGATTACGCACCATGGGAAATTGATCACGCTCCCATCGACATTGAGGGGACATACTTCTCATTGAGAAATTGCTTAATGATGATCCATCATCATTTCCTCCCTCCCGTCGAACTTCATAACAAGGAAGTCAAGTCGGTTGAGAAAACCAAGAATTTCAAGTCGAACTTAAGGACTTACCGCCTCATCTCGAGTATGCATTTCTTGAAGGTGATGATAAATTACCAGTCATTATTGCTATAGATTTGAGTAAAGATGAAAAGTTGCTCTCATAAAAATCTTGAAGTCACACAAGCAAGCAATTGCTTGAAACTCTCCGACATTAAGTGGTATCAACCCCGAGTTTTGTACTCACAAAATCTTGATGGAGGATGACTTCAAGCCGCTAGCTCAACATCGAGAAGAGTAAATCCAAAATCCATGATGTTATCAAACAAGAGGTTATCAAACTCTTGATGCAGATTGATTTACCCGATCTCGAGATAGTCCTTGGGTTAGCCCAATTCATTGTGTTCCTAAAAAGGCATAACTGTTGTCACAAATGAAGATAACGAGTTAATTCCAACTCGGCTGGTTACGGGATGGCGTGTTTACATTAACTATCGTAAGTTGAATGACGCTACCCGAAAAGACCATTTTCCTCTACCCTTCATGGATCAAATGCTTGAGAGATTAGCAGGGAACGAGTACTATTGTTTCCTTGATGGTTTCTCGGATTATTTCCAGATTCCCATTGATCCACAAGATCAAGAGAAGACCACATTCACCTGCCCATACGGAACTTTTGCCTATAGACGTATGCCTTTTGGCTTATGTAATGCTCCTGGCACGTTCCAACGATGTATGATGGCCATTTTCCACGACATGATCGGGGAAACAATGGAGGTGTTTATGGATGACTTCTCAGTCATTGGGGATTCGTTTTAAACATGTCTCTCCCATCTAGATAAAATGCTCAAACGGTGTGAAGACACCAATCTTTGTCTAAACTGGGAGAAAAGCCACTTTATGGTCAAAGAAGGCATAGTCCTTGGCCATAAGATTTCAAAATGGGATTGAGGTAGATAGAGCAAAAGTCGATGTTATTGCTAAACCGCCTCATCCTACTACCATCAAAGGTATTAGAGTTTTTAGGTCATGCCGGTTTCTATCGAGATTTATACAAGATTTTTCTAAAATCGCCTACCTATGACCCATCTTCTTGAAAAGATGCTCCTTTTATCTTCTCACCCGAGTGCATCATAGCTTTTGAAACATTGAAGAAAAAGCTTATCAAGCACCCATTCTCGTTGCTCCCGGTCGATTTACCCTTTGAGCTCATGTGCGATGCAAGTGATTTTGCTATCGGTGCGGTCTTAGGGCAACGAGAGCTAAGCATTTTCACCTATCCACCACGCAAGTAAGACTATGATCAAGCTCAACTCATTACACCACCACGTAAAAGAGCTATTAGCCGTGGTGTATGCATTTGAGAAGTTTCGCCATACTTAATCTTGACCAAATGTGTAGTGTATCTCAGATCACTCGGCTCTCAAATATCTCTTTGCAAAATAAGATGCAAAGCCGAGATTGCTCGTTGGGTTCTCCTCCTCCGTGAATTTGATATCATCATACGCGATAAAAAGGAGATGAGAACACAGTGCCGATCATCTATCCCGATTAGAGAACCCTCACCAAGATGTTTTCGAGAAAAGGAAATAAATGAAACATTTCCCCGAGACACTCAATGCGGTTTCTTTTCGTGGAAACTCTTCTACCCCATGGTTTCTCGACTTCGCAAAATACCATGCGTGTAACTTCATAGTGAAAGGATGTCGACCCAACGGAAGAACAAATTCTTCAAAGATGTTAAACATTATTTCGGGACGACCCTACTTATTCAAAATCTGTGCGGATCAAGTCATCCGACGGTGTGTTTATGGACAAGAAGCTCTTGACATTCTCAAAGCTTGCCATGCTGGACCCACTGGGGGACATCATAGTCCAAACTACACCGCCAAAAAGGTGTTTGATTCCGGGTTTTATTGGCCCACCATCTATAAGGATGCCCATGAATTTGTCAAAGCATGTGACGCTTGTCAACGTCATGGAAATATCTCTCAAAGAAATGAAATGCCACAAAATGCCATTCAAGTTTGTGAGATATTTGAAATATGGGGTATTGACTTTATGGGGCCGTTTCCATCTTCTCGAGGTAACAAATATATACTTGTGGCTGTTGACTACTTGTCAAAATGGGTTGAAGCGAAAGCTTTACCTACAAACGATGCCCGAGTAGTTGTGAAATTTTTGAAATCTCTTTTTGCCAGGTTTGGAACTCCTCGTGCTATAATCAGTGATCGTGGTACACATTTTTGTAATGACCAATTTGATCGTGTCATGCAAAAGTATGGTGTTACCCACCGTCTACTCATCGCATACCACCCCAAACAAGTGGGCGGTGGAAGTCTCCAACCGTGGTATTAAAAGAATCCTTGAAAGAATAGTAGGCGAAAATCGTGCATCCCGGTCGGATAAACTTGATGACGCACTGGCTTTTCAGACAAATTACAAAACACCAATTGGGTGTACTCCATACAAGCTAGTGTACGGAAAGGCATGTCATCTTCCGATTGAACTAGAGCACAAAGCCCACTGGGCCTTAAAACATGCAAACTTCGATATACAGACGGTGGTGATCATCGAAAGTTCAAATGAATGAACTAAATGAACTTCGTGATCAAGCTTACGAGAATTCTTTGATCTACAAACAAAAGACAAAGAAGATTCATGACTCTAAAATCAAGAACCGCGTTTTCAACGTTGGTGATCGAGTCCTTCTTTTCAATTCTAGATTGAAGATTTTCTCGGAAAGCTTAAGTCCGTTGGTCCGGTCCATTTACTATCACTAAGGTTTATCCTTATGGCACCATTGAGTTATCTCACCGATGGTCCAAATTTTAAAGTGAATGGTCATCGATTAAAGCATTACTTTGGAGAGGACATTCCACCGTGATTGTCCGGATCTACAAACATTCCCCATGAACCAATGAATGCGGG
>CM040244.1:162646253-162656253 GCA_022545495.1 Chrysanthemum lavandulifolium | reverse complement strand
ATAAGGTTTTAAAAGGTACCATTTTGAGGGGTCGTTTTAGTCCTTATTTGATCACTTTTGTATCCGTTATTGCTTAATATCGTTCCTTTTCACTTTTTAGGTCTCTTGAAGGCAAAATGCTGGAATGGCACTTATTTGGACGAAAAGGCGCGAATATATGAACAAAATGGCTAAAGTCAAAATCGAGACACTCACACCGCCGAAATTAGAAGGCGGCGGCGTGCCAAAATGGCGACGCCGTCCCAAAATTGTTGTGACGGTCCGTAACCCAAAACTCGTATTTTCAAGCGGCGACGTCCGGTTGTAAAAGTAGGCCGTCGCTACTCGACGGCCCTAGATGCAATCCGACGACGCCGGTCAAGAGAAGGAGCGGCGTCACGGACATAGGTGACGCCGTCGCAAGGTTAACGTGGCCAAGACGAAACCCTAATGACGGCGACACGACGGCGTCCACTTAAACATAAGGTGACGCCGTCGCGCCATGTAATCTTATATATAGAATCCGAATTTTTCGGTTTTGGAGAGTCTTTTGAGTGAAAACCTAAAACCGAACCTAAGGTGTCTTGTCAAGATTTTAGGGTTTTAAACCCTATCTTACATCAAGATAAGTATTTACTTCATTAATTCAATTATGTCTTTGATTATTTGTGTGTATGCTTGCATGTTCTCCATGTCCCAGCTAATTTATTTGTGTGTTTGCTTAGGAAGTATGAAACTTAATTATTGAATATTGATTGGTTGTTTCTTATCTTAGTTGATTAATGATCTAGTAATGCGATAGGTCATTCCAGTACTTAATGCTTGATTCATCTTTGTGAACCTTAGAATATAATTACCGAGTAGTTGTAGGCTAAACCATCCAAAGAGCTTTAGAGTAGGAGTTTATCATCCCAGTGGGTTTGTAGACGAGACCCTTTGGTAAGTTCAAAGAGTTAGGAGAAACGACACCCTACAACTTTAGACACACAACGCTACTAAGAATAAAGACGTGACAATTCAACCACCAATAGGAGATAATTACGAGTAGTACAACCTAAGTAAACACATCTTTAAACTATCATACGAGCACACATTAATTAGACATAGACTTCACAACCTTAGTTTAGATAATTAGATAATAGTAGAGTAATAGGTAGAAATACCAACCCCAAATCAATACCCGAGATTCGTGCCTTTCCATTTCATAAAATATAAAAATACAAAAATAATCTTCCTCAACCTTAACCTTAGCGTAGTAACTCCTTACTAGCATTCCTATTCCCCAGAGAGCGATATCAATACCCGTGGCTTACCCTAATTACTACACTACAACGATTAGGTTCATCGCCTAGGGTGTTATAAAACTTGCTCAAGAAAAGGAAGTTTCCTTGACCCCGAACGACGCGTGTGGCGTTATCAAGTTTTGGCGCCACGGGAATAGAATAGCTAGTTAGTAGTCCACCTCGTTTAGGTTCTTTGCTTGATTCCTATCAAGTAAATTTTTCTCATTTTTAGCTTCCTCTTAGTCTATCCCCTTCTTCGTGACCTTTGTTCGTAATCTTATCACTTTTCATCATGGAAGGTGATAACCAACCACCACTCATCAACCCACCACCAAATGACCCGCCAAGAGCCCGTACTCTTGGTGAATACTCGAGACCAAGCCACCTAGGCTATAGGAACACCATTGAGCTTCCCGACTGCCCAAACTACGGCCTGCATGATCCGACACCATCCGGTTGGTGCAAAGCGGATGTGCATTCCATGGACTTCGCTCAAGATCCAAATCAAGATCCGAGGGATTTCTCAAAATTGTCGATTTCATCGACCTTGATGCTACTACTCGGGAGACCACACGCTGCGTCTCTTCCAATTCTCTCACGGGACCAAGCTAGTAATTGGCTTGAGCGACTTCCATGGCTCCATCTCAAGTTGGGATGATCTTACCTCTCGCTTCCTTGCTCAATTTTTCCCACCGGGAGAACCACTAAGCTTAGGAATGACATCTTGATGTTCCAACAACGTCAAGGTGAATCTCTACTGGCATGGACCCGATTCAAGGACTTACTTCATAAAGTCCTCATCACGGCATTAATCTTTGGCTCCTAGTCCAAATTTTCTATGATCATGTCAATCTCTCTCCAACAAACCATTGATTATGCCTCGGTGGAAGGCTAAGTAACCTCGATCTCGAGGCATCTTTGGGAGGTTATTGAGGACCTTGCTCAATATGAAGAGGAAGGTTGGGAAACTCCGCTTGTTCAAGAAAACGGGTCAACTTCCCGAGCACAAGCAATTATGAGTATGGAGGCCCAAGTGAAAGCATTAATGGGAGTAACCACGCGTGGCGATGAACACATGAATGCGGTCAAGGAATTCTTGATCCCAAGAAAATCCAGCGGGATGAATTCGAGGACATTATGTTGACATTTGTCTACAAGCAAGAAGAGAAATAAAACTCGAAGCTCAAATGCGAATAACTCATGACACTTTCTTGGGCCTAGCTAACAACTTCATGTCGAGCATCCGTGGTGAAATCGCAAAGAAAATATACCTAAAAGCTTGAAAAGGTGTATGCGATACCGTGACATCTTTGGGGTGACTCCGAACCTTCTCCCTTAGTAAACCTCGATGAATCATATTCTTGCCTAAACCCGGTCTCAACGTTTCCCACTTGTTCCTAGAAACACATTCATTGAATGGTGCACGATCACTTCCGATTTTCCCAATGCAAGGAAAAGTTCTTTCGGTTTAAACACGGAAAAAAAGAACCTCACCCTCAAGACTTGAAACTTCGAGATCACGATTGAAAGACAATTTGACATATGCATTGCTTACCATAGTGGAGATTCTCGGTGGAATAACCAAATTGATTTTAAAATAAAACTAAGTTTCTTGTCAAAATAGTAACCAGATTTTTGATCCCATGACTAAAAAAAAAAAAAAAAAAAAAAAAGCTTTTCTTTTACGAAAATGGGCGTGGCCACACTTTAACGAGTGACGCCGCTAAGCCGATCGACGACATTAATACAACACCCATCTCTTTCATTCTTTACCCTACACATTTTTATCCGCCCACACCACACAAAAACGTATTCCCATCAAATCCACCATTTTTTCACAAAGCATATCCACGAGGTAAGTAATCTACATTGATCTTTGTCTATTCAATTTTTCTAATTCATGTTCAATTCGTTTCCCTCTTTTCTCAAACCGAAAAACCCCAACTAATTTGATCTATTTCACCTTGAAATCTTGTTAAGGCTTAAGATTAGGCAAAGTAGTAGTGTTACCATATGGGGTTAACTTTATGAGAAGCCTTTACGGCTTAGGAGTCAAAACCACCGGCCGTTATGCCATTGTTGCTTTGCAACAAGGGTGTTTGGGTTAAGGGTTATGGTTAGAAACTTGGACTTTTCCTCGCAAATGTCGGATTCAAAAAAATTGGTTGATCGACCGTCGGTGTATTCTGTGATGCTGACAAGACTGCCAGTAGTCCTTTGCATCGCAAATGATACTCATTTGCTCTCCACTTATTTGATTTCTTGTTTCGGATGAGCGTAAGAGTAAAAGGACTAGGGACAATCTTCTAATACTCAAGAAAACATTGCGACACAATCATTGGGTGGGGGTATTTATCAAGAGAGTTGTCAAGCCGCCATACAACGATTTACTCCATCGACTATTGATTCGGGGCATGTTGGATTGGGCATTCTGCAGGAGAATGATTTGGCTAGGGAATTTTCGAATAGTTTTAGAAGGATAAGTTCACCGATCCCCAATGGGAAAGATTGTTTCGAATGGGAGAGCCTGTATGGCGAGTTGGTACGTGAGTTTCACGCATCATATCTCGCCAAATATCAATGCATGTCGGGATAATATTGATTTCCAAGGATCCGATTTAGGTTAGGAGGGACCGGAGGGCAATGTCGACGCTGAGTTTGGATGGAGGTTGGGATTGTATACATCCGAGGATCTTGAGAGTGATGTTTTAGGACTCGATTTGCAACCGAATTACCCATAAGGACGAGATGTTGGGTATTCAGCCTCGAACACGATTGGCATGGGAGTACATTACGGGGGTACCTCGCCCACAACCGGATCCACGTTAGCCTCATACATCACCGCCGACCTTCTATCACAGGGAGACATGCCACGAGCCATCGTGTCACCTTACCGGACCTATTCTATCTCTCACGATATTGGTCGAGGAGTGCCTTGCAACATCCCTTTCGGTTGGTCGATTACTTGAGAACCGCAGTGGGATTAGATTGGAGGATAGGGTGTATGGGGCATGCTTATTACGTTAGCTCGATCCTTAGGTGTATTGTGGGAGGTACCTTCATACCTAAATCGATGGCGCACCTAGTGGTCGTCAAGGCTAAATCTCCGAAAGCTATGAATGTCCCGATGGATTATGGTAGAGGTTATACTTGGTTCCGTTCTCGACCGCCATTCAAGGTGGTGATGACGATAATGATGAGGAGCCACATGTACCCAAGACACCGGCGAGAGGAGGTGAAGGAAGCTCCACCGCCTCACGAGAACATGTCTAGTGAGATTGGCGGGCCTACCAGGGAGCATGGATGGGGCGCATGGATACATGGATGGCGAACAGACCAGAGGGCTAGTCGACCTACGACCATCTTGTCGACGGATGCATCATCTATCCGTGCGTGATCGCCTTGACCCACATCTCCAGATTGATCCTTTCCGTATGAGGAGGACTATCCACCCTACGGTATTTAGGCCATCTTCCCCACGGTTATGACTATCGTTATGGACCCCTCCCGATGATTGATGTAGTAGTTTATGGATCGAGTATGGTTGGTTATTGAAACAATTTTATTTTGGCATGTAATAATCTTGGACATCTAATTTAGTAGTGACCTTTGAACTATGTGGTGTTTAGTTACATGTATTGTAATTTATCTTGCTTGTATGTTTATCTTTGTTTGTGATTTGTCTTTCTTCTTTATTAATTGTTTATCCTCATGTTTAAATTTGTAAAAATGCTTTATTTTGTTTTAAACTCGTCTTAATTGCATATAAAGGTATTTTACATAAAGGATAAGTGTAGGAGGATTACACACGCTTTTCAAAAGAAATGTAAACATGAGAATAACAATTAACTAAAAGATATTTATGTTTGTTTGTTCGAGTCAAATGCTTGTATCGAGTCATAATGGATGTTTTGCGTAAATTTTTCCGATTCTAAAGATGTAAATTTTCCGTAATTTTTCCGTAAAATCGCACCGCTTTTGTCGATAACTTGACGGCGTCAGATTGCAACTTTGACGGCGCTGGAAGGAGTAAAACATCGATTACTTTTTTCTCGCTTTCGAGCTACTTATAAATTTTGGAATTTTCCGGTCTTAATTTTCTTAGAAATTCTATAAACATCCATTCCACAAGCATTATATCCTAGTTTAAATCGAGTCTTATATATATTATTACCGATTTTACGAAGGTTTCGTTGTTTTCTTCAAGTGTGCGGTTTAGTTTGTCAAAAGAAGTTACATAAGATTGGAAGGAGCTTTTCACAATAATTCTTCTTGAAAAGGATTTAACCACCACTTTACACGGATCCTACCGAGCTAATCGGGGAGTATTAGTTTCTTCGTTTTAATTACCTTCTTTTATCATAACTTTGATACTTTGGGGAACATTGGGGACAATGTTCGGTTTAAAATGTAGGGAGGAAAATAAAGCAGGAACTTTGAAACTATGCTTATCCTTGACTATTTGTTTTGTCCAAAATGTGATTGTGTAATAAACCATGAGGAAATGTCGGTTAGGGTAATTTTGGCACCAAATTTAAATTTTTTTATGACATATAAGAGTGGGCCATTAGTCTTAACAAAAGCGTCTCACGGATAGGAAGTTGCATGACTAGCACAAAAACCCTTTACCACCCAAATTCCACCAAAATGTGAGGATCGCCCTTAGATTAGTAGGAATTAAAAGCATTCATCTTCAATGCTTAGAGTGTGAACCGGTAGTATATTAGATTCTAGAACTTGTTTTGTGATGCATTCCGAGATCGCAAGTGAGGCTACACTTGTGTAGTTAGGAATAACTAAATGATAAGAGGCATTAGGATAACCCTTGTTTGATACACAGTAATATAATTACTTCTTCCATATCGGTTGAGTAATTCCCACACCCTTTATGTTGTACTCATCTTTAGTACACGATACCCTTAGTTAACCCTCGAGCCTATCTTTTTCGCGGTTCTCGTGATGTTTCGGTTTTTCGGAATATCAATGAAGAGCATTGTTTACACCCCACCCCAAATATACACCCAAATCGCCTTAGCCTACCCCTTATGCACTCACTTTTAGTGCAAATGTTTGTTATCACCCTAAACCCTTAGTTCAATTATCTAGTTGCTTGCATAAGTTGCTAAGTCGAGTCATATCCTTTGTATACGCTTTTGGGACGATTGGGATTCATGGGAAAAGTTAAAGTTTATGAAATGACGGAAGGGAACGTTAAAATTCAAATTCCTTTGTTTGCGTAATAATGTACCCCAAGTGTTTTGATCTTTTCAAATCGGGTCAAATTAGTGTTAGAGTAATAAAAACTCAAGTGTAGGGATGTGCCTATAAATCCCTATTATTTTGATGTTACCGTAGAGGATGGTAGAGTAAAAGTGTATGAAAAAAAAAAAATCGAAAAAATAGAAAAAAAAAAAATAGAGTGTAAAAAAAAAAACTGCTACCATCCTACATCTATCTTTGAATTTATGTTTATTTATTTAGGTTATCTAGAGTTTAGAGTGTCGAGTCTTGGCTTAGAAACGCCATTCTTCAGTATGCATTTAACATAGAGATTTTAACTTACCACCACTAAATAGCCTATCCTACCAAACCCTTGTTTCCCTACCGTAAGCCTAACATTACAACCCTTTAAAGACCTCTTTGATAGTCTTTCCTAGGTGCTACGCCAAAGCGATGGAGGTTTGATCTATTCTCAAGTCTATGGTAATCTATGTACTATGACGGTTAATGAGTGTTTATCTTCCATTTCCTATTTGTTATATTTCATATATACACCCGAGAGAGATGTGAGTATCCAAACACCCCATGTGAGGTGCTAGTATGTAATTTCCGTGCTTGTTATGACTTTTGGGGCTTATATGTGTTGTGGACGTTTTGAATTAATGCTTCATGACCCCTAACTTATAAATTAATTGGTTAAAGCACATTTGCTCGAGGACAAGCAAATAACAAGTGTAGGGATATTTGATAAGGTTTTAAAAGGTACCATTTTGAGGGTCGCTTTAGTCCTTATTTGATCACTTTTGTATCCGTTATTGCTTAATATCGTTCTTTTCACTTTTAGGTCTCTTGAAGGCAAAATCTTGGAATGGCACTTATTTGGACGAAAAGGCGCGAATATATGAAGAAAATGGCTAAAGTCAAAATCGAGACACTCACAAACAATGAAATTAGAAGGCGACGGCGTCGAGTGCTAATGGCGGCGCCGTCCCAAAATGTTGTGACGGTCCGTAACCCAAACTCAGTATTTTCAAGCGACGACGTCCGGTTGTAAAAGAGAGGCCGTCGCTACTCGAACGCCTAGATGCAATCCAGACGGCGTCGAAGTCGAAGAGACGGCGCCACGGACATAAGGTGACGCCGTCGCAAGGTTAACGTGGCCAAGACGAAACCCTAATGACGGTGAAACGACGGCCACGAAACATAAGGTGACGCCACGATATGTAATCTTATATATAGAATCCAATTTTTCGGTTTTGGAGAGAGTCTTTTGGAGTGAAAACCTAAACCGAACCTAAGGTGTCTTGTACAAGATTTTAGGGTTTTAAACCCTATCTTACATCAAGATAAGTCTTTACTTCATTAATTCAATTATGTCTTTGATTATTTGTGTGTATGCTTGCATGTTCTCCATGTCCCGCTAATTTATTTGTGTGTTTGCTTAGGAAGTATGAAACTTAATTATTGAATATTGATTGGTTGTTTCTTATCTTAGTTGATTAATGATCTAGTAATGCGATAGGTCATTCGTTGTGTACTTAATGCTTGATTCATCTTTGTGAACCTTAGAATATAATTACCGAGTAGTTGTAGGCTAAACCATCCAAAGAGCGCCTTAGGTAGGAGTTTATCATCCCTAGTGGGTTTGTAGACGAGACCCTTTGGTAAGTTCAAGAGTTGGGAGAAACGCATACCCTACAACTTTAGACACACAACGCTACTAAGAATAAGGACGTGACAATTCAACCACCAATAGGAGATAATTACGGAGTAGTACAACCTAAGTAAACACATCTTTAAACTATCATACGAGCACACATTTATTAGACATAGACTCCACAACCTTAGTTTAGATAATTAGATAATAGTAGAGTAATCGGTGAAATACCAACCCCCAAATCCAATACCCAGATTCGTGCCTTTCCATTTCATAAAATATAAAAATACAAAAATAATCTTCCTCAACCTTAACCTTAGCGTAGTAACTCCTTACTAGCATTCCTATTCCCCAGAGAGCGATATCAATACCCGTGTAACACCCTAATTACTACACTACAACGATTAGGTTCATTGCTGGGGTGTTATAAAACTTGCTCGAAGAAAAGGAAGTTTCCTTGACCCAACGGCGCTGCGTAGCGTTATCAAGTTTTTGGCGCGCGCCGGGAATAGAATAGCTAGTTAGTAGTCCACCTCGTTTAGGTTCTTTGCTTGATTCCTATCAAGTAAATTTTTCTCATTTTTAGCTTCCTTAGTCTATCCCTTTCTTCGTGACCTTTGTTCGTAATCTTATCACTTTTCATCATGGAAGGTGATAACCAACCACCACTCATCAACCCACCACCAAATGACCCGCCAGAGCCCGTACTCTTGGTGAATGTATGGAAAGAAAACCACTTCCCCTCCCAATTTCAACAACAAATGGATGGCCCTCCATATAGCTTTTTCATTTGTAATTAATGTATTTGATACATAACTTTGTGTTATTGGTGTAACCTGATGCATATTTACATTTTTAGTGGGATTTGATGGGCAAATTTGTGAATTTGATACAAAACTTTGTGTTATTAGTGTACTTGATATACATCTGTATCTATAGTAAAATTGTATGTATAAAAAAATATTTTTCTATCTTGCAATTATGACTTTTAGTTTGTGTTGTCATTCTTAGAATTTTAATGCACATTTCGCAATTTTCATGCAAAACCATCTTTATTTCAAGCAACTTAGGGCGTCGGAGAAACATAACACTTTTTCAAACATCATCGGCCGATGCACATTGGCCAATTTTCATGCTCAAACAGACTTACTTCAAAGAACTCATGCCCGATCAAAGAAACATAACACTTTTACCAAGATCGTAAGAAAACTAATGCACATTTGGGTTTTCATGCTAAAATAGCTTTATTTTAAACAACTAACGTCGATCATAGAAACAAAACACTTTACAAACATCATATGAGAACCGATGCATATTTCGCTAATCTTCTAGTACAAAACAACTTTATTTTAAACAAACTTATGCCGATCGAGGAAACATAACACTTTCACCAAGGTCGTCTGGCCGATCACGCATTTCGCTCAATTTTCATGCACAAAACAACTTTCTTTTAAACAACTCACATCGATCACAAAACACAAAACTTTTCCAACATCATACAAGAATGGATGCACATTAGGCCAATTTTCATGCACAAGATAGCTTTATTTCAAACAACTCATGCCAATCACATAAACAAAACTAATAAGCAATGAAAAACTATAAAAATTGCATAATCGATATATAAAATGATTTAATATCATAAGTGATCCCTTTCCCAATGCAATATTGCAAACCGGGATACAATGCAACGAATGTATAAGCATTTATAGACATCATATTTCAAAATATTATATAACCATTTCATAAGCATTTAATTTCTAAACAAAGGACAATTAAAGCGAATGTATAAGCATTCCATAACACCTCATTTCAAACAACATATAACAATTTCACACAAGCATTCTATTTATAAACTAAA
>CM040244.1:162631253-162643753 GCA_022545495.1 Chrysanthemum lavandulifolium | reverse complement strand
TGCAAAATGTTTAAAATCGGATGAAAAATGAGCTAAGTTTGCATAATTAGCGCTTGATCCCCAAGTTTCAAAAAGTTGAAATAGTCCCAAGCACTTAATTTAAAAGAAAAATCACCAAAGGTCCTTTTAAAATCATAACTTGTCATAATTAGTCCTTTGGTGAAAAATGTCAAAAGTTTTGAGAAATTACAAGTTTGGTCCTTCAAGTTTCAAATTTGGCAAAAATAGTCCTTGGAAATTTGAAAATGTCCATTTTGGTCCTTGCACTATTGAAACTTGTCATTTTTGGTCCCTTGGAACAACTTTGATAAAATGGCAGAATTGGTCCTCCATCTTTCGGTGAATTGCAAACAAGGTCCTATGATTATAAACCTCGGACCTACCACTTTTCCATTTGACTCCTCGCCATATACACCATTCCTGAGACCCTCATCCTGAACCCTTTGGAATTTTGACCTCCTTCCAATAAAAAAATACCGGTCAACCCACAACAAACAAACACACCCTCATGTTTCCTCAAGCCTTCTACCTCACTCGCCATGTCTGCAAACACTCGACCATTCTCATCCTCCGCCTCTTTCCCCACTCACCATGTTCCTCCACCTCACCAAACATCCAAAATGCATAATTGCTTCCTCTCCCTCCAACACTCAAACCTCCCTAACGCTAAAACCATTTGGCGCCAAAATGAAATCAATGGCCAATATCTTCTCAAGACATCCAATGGTCCCAAATGAGTGGGAATTGCTCGATAGAGAGAGAAGCGGGTTTGTATATAAAAGGAAGAAAGAGAAGCTAGGAGAGGAGTAGTTAGTTTTAAATTTTCATTTATGTCGTTTTTAGTATAAATGTTTTAGTTTAAACAAAAGCTGTAATCTTTTGTTTCTATGTATTAAACTCAAGTTACTTTGTCTTTGTAATCTACTTTTAATCATCAATTTCAAGGTTTTATCTAGGTTCATGTTTTTATGTACACTGCTTGTTGAAAATTCAGTTCAAGTTCTTATATTCAAGCTTTTAGAAGCTTATTTTCCAATCGAAATAAGCTTATATAAGCTTCGATAGCTTTTTGGATAACTTATAAATCAATTTCAAGCAACTTTGGTATTGGGTCAACGAAAGTCAAACCGGGCTCATTTGGAAATGGAAATGATATTGGGTTGATGCGAGCATGGATTTGGGGTTGAATTTGAGATAGGAATGGTTTAGAATAGGTTAGTGGTTCTTGTGTTCTTTGGCGAGCCACGATTGGCTAGGACCAAATGTAAGTTCATTTTCAAGTTTCATTGCAATCTCAGATTCGTGGTTAGGATTAGCTTTTTTATTTGATGATTAAGTTGTTATTAGGTTAGCTAGACCTCGAGGTAAGTGATAATATAAGCTAGTTGTTGGTTAGCTCAATTTAAATTCAAACAATGATTTAAAAGGTGTTTGGATCATTGCATAATCAAGGTTAGAGGTTTGCTCAATAGTTGAGACCAGCTTGTTTTACACTTGTTTAGTCAATTGAAACTCGATCTAGTTCACATTTACTCACCTGCATAAGCTCAAAGTCAAAATCACTCTAGACTGCATCTTACTGCTTAACCGTAGGATTTTTAAAAAGTCAAAAACTTGTTTTGTGTTTAGAAACTCATAGATATTTGCTGCAAGAGGGTTTAGTCTATCATCAATATCATTTTCAATCACTAAATCTAGTTTCAAAGTTCAATATAATCAACTTTTTCAAAATTGTCTCAAAAAGTCGAAAGTGTAAGCCAGTTTTCCACCAGGTGTGATTTTTCATTGATTCATTCTTGGATCAATTTAAGTAAAATTTGGGTTTTACAAGATCAGTTGGTCTAGTTTCTTAATATGATTTTTCATGATTTTTTGGTAATTTTCTACAAGCCTCAAAGTAGCTTGTCAAAAGGGGAAGTCAGTCTCACAAGGTGACCGACTCGATAGTATCGAGGTGTGCACATGTTTTGCAGGGCTTGTCACAAGCTCAGTCGAGCTCATCTTGGTCTAGATTTTGGTTTATAGTGTAGCCAGCTCTCCTTCAAGTTCCTACACCTGGTTTTGAGTTTAGCTTATTTGAGTAGCTTATTTTCAAGCTCCAAAGTAGTAGCGTATAAACTGCTTTTTAGACTTAATTTCAAATCATCAAATACGTGGCAGTTTAGTATTTCGAGAGGTTAAATCTAGTTGTATATTAGTTGCTTTTGAGTAGTTTTAGCATTAATATAGCTTCCAGTGTTAAGTGGTGCTTATTTGGTCCCTTGTGCTTATTTTGAGTGCTTATTTATAAGCACTCTTGCATCAGCCCATAATTTTGCACACAAGCTCTATGTTTCTATATTTTCTTAGATTCAAGATATTATTTTAGACTTTTCTTGAATTTTTCATATTTTTCTAGCACTTGTTTGCTATTTTCTTCATTTAAGCAGTTTTTAAGCCTTTTTAATTAGCTTTTTAATACAATTAAATCGGAAAAACTTCAAAAAATAAGTTTTCATTTTTCCTAGGTTAAGATAAATATAAAAAAGTCAAAAAATATTTTTCCAGATTTTTCATAGTTTAATTTGTAATTTTTAGCAATTTAATTAGTTTTAAATAGTTTTTAATTCATAGAAAATAGAAAAATAATCAGAAAAATATAAAATTAGTTTTGAAAATTCTATTTAGTTATTTTAGATTTTTCTAAGTCATAATTTCATTTTTCTAGCTTTATTTCATATATTCTTGTATTTTAGGGTATTAATAAATAAGTAAAAATAGTTTTTAATTAATAATAATTAGATAAATAGTCATAAAAATAATTTTCTTTTCTTAAAATTTTCTCTTATCATTAGGGTTTGTAAAAATGTCATTTTTATATTTTTAGGATTAATCTTGTTTAGTTTCACATTTTCTTTTTATGCGTCGCGTAGTTTTAAGTTCAATTTTATAAAGAAAATCAAAACATCATTTGCAAATAGTGATAGCGTTTATTAATATATTTTATCTTTTAATTTTCTTTAATTTGCATTTAAGCCCTGTAATTTATATACTTTTCTTGATTATAATCGATCAAAACCTTTTCCCGTTCAAATTCTCCGATCCTACTGGTTGGTGATTCATCCTGACTTCGTTGGATTTAACGACCGAGGAAACACTACACTCTCGATCTTCATTGCATTGGTTATGCATTTGTTTGAAGTTTATTACGGTTAGCCATTCACAAGTGGCTAGCTTGTGTGATATAACTTGCGGTTGACATCGATCAATTTTGGCGTGGCAGCGGAGGGTATGTTTAATTATCTTCAGTTTAAGCGGTTAGTGATTTGAATATTCACTCTTTGTTCATACCATCCATATATCTATATATATATTTCTTATAAAAATCCAAAAACCCCGAAACCATCAGCGTATAAAACACAAAAATATTTTCCTTTTGTTTCTATATATATATCAAAGATAAAAATACAAAAGAATTGTCGTTTTCTTTGTTTAATAATAACAACATAAAATTACCATCATGAAACCAAGGCGTGTACTACCCTAGCTGAAGTACGACATAATAAGTTCCGAACAAAGATAAAACTTGCCTTTGTGTCAGCACAGGTGGTGTACTTCAAAGAAGCCATTCATCTTGTGATTATTATTGGTTTAAGTTCGTTGTTTTGCCTCGATATTGTTTTAATTGGATTTGTTGTTATATCTATTTTTCAAAACTAGAAAACTTAAAAGATTCTTACACCCATTTTCATAATTCCACTTCATAATTCCCATTCCTCTCCTTAACTATAAGATTTCTTAGAGTTAACTCTAGTGTATCGACAGCTCTTCTAGATCTGTAAGCCCATTTAGTGAGCTTGTCAAGATTCCAAGAAGGCGTGTCAGTGACTTCGCCTCGATCGGGATGCGAGATCGGACCGCTCCTGTTCCGTTATCATGGCGGAAGAGCGTCCTATGTGAGCTTCTCCGGCACCATCGGCGGGTATGGAGACGCTATTGTTATCCCACCATTGTGGTGAAAATTTTGAACTCAAACCGATTTCTTGAATCTTGTAACCTCGAAGTCAATTCTATGGTTTTTGGCGGGATGATCTCGTGCTCATATTCGATGGTTTAACAAGATTGCATCTACCATCAAATACAAGAATGTCCCTACGGATCATTAAACCTACATTCCCATTTTCTCTTGAGGACAAGCCGGTTGGCGAAAAACAACCTCAATCAATTGAAACATGGGAAGACACGGTAGAAATTTGTGAATGAATTATATCCGCCTTCCAAAACCACGAGTCTTAAAATGAAATCATCAAGTTAACAAAAGTTTGATGAATCCTTGGAGTGAATGGGATCGTTTTAGGAGTTCTTCCGTAAATGTCCTCTCACGGTTTCTCAGGGTTGATGCAACTCGATACTTTCTATAATGGAGTGAGTCAATCATCAAGATTCTCTCAATTCCTCCGGAGGAAATTTCTTCGCTCATGTCAAAGAAGCTTTAGCGATCATTGAAAACAAGTCTAAAGTCCATGATGCACGAGCAAGGGTTGTTTCCTAAGTCGAGTGTTGGTCCTACTTCATCGCTCGTGAGTCAATGCAGCGGATGCTAAGATTGACAAACTCCTGAAACAATTCAAGCTTTGGTTCTCTCCAACAAAGTTTCTTTTCATGAAACTTCACCTCTGCCGAGTTAAGAAAAGTGAAGTCTGTGTTACTTGCGGTGGCCCATGCTTACTGGCCTTGTGGCCACCGATGGTAACTTCAAGCTAACTAACGCTGGAGTTTCTAATCAGGAGGCAACCAATACCGTGCTCTATGGGCCGAACCACCGTCCCTAACACCACTGGACCACCGGTTTCAGCAAAACCAAACCGTAATCCGTCGAGCCAAACCAAGGTTTTTAAAACCAAGGTAATTTTAATCAAAACAACGGTTTTAATCAAAATCAAAATTTCAAAACGGAAATTTTAATGAAGCCAGTCAGTAATTTCAACCAGGTATTTTCATGGCAATAATCGTGAAATTTTCAAAATCAAGCGCCTAATCCAACAATAGAGGCGAATTTTATAAAACTCGAGCCATTGTTCCAACGGACCATCATCCAGATGAGTTGTTGACAATTCATGAAATCAACGAAATGAATCGGTTGTTGGTTGCCGATTTCGACATTAAAAGTCTTTAAATGATCGACCACCGGGCTCGGTGCTACTGCATACGATCTACTGTCAGGGATGCAGGCGATCATCCAGTGGTGTATGATGGACCATTATTCTACTACCTCTTCTTCTTCTCCAGAAGGTAGTGGAAAGTGAACACAGGCGAAAGGACAGAACTTACTAATCGGAGAATTACCGATGTCCATCCTCGTGTTGTCCGAAACTGAAACCAAACACAGGTTGTTTTTGAACCTCCGGTTGGCAACCCCAATCAAAACTTCTATTCACCCTCATGTTTAATGAGCAAAAACTCATGAAAAAGCCGGGTCATCAAATGGAAAAAATTTCAATTTTCCAAGAGCTACATTTGACATAAGCTTTGCGGATGCTATCATGTTGATGTTGCTCAACTCTCGAACATGTTGAGCAACAAGGAAAAGTGCATTTGAAATGGCCAAAACTCGAACGAGCGAGGCGCGCCAGCGGTTACGGTAAAAAGCTTCCGGGAAGCTGGGAGATCTGGAAAATTTCTTCTCCGTGTTTTCGAGGAATGATTGAATGCTTTGCCGCTGCGATCTTGGAGCAAGCATCAACGATGCCCTTTACCGATTGGAAGCTTTCTTCAGACTTATTCACACCGCAGACTCTTGAGCTTAAAGATCGTTCTATATCTAAGTCCTCTTGCATCGAGGATGTGTATTTAAAGTAGGAAAGTTCCATTTTGGTGACTTTGTGGTTGTTGATTTTGATCGATCCTGGGTTCCCTCATTGTTGGACGAGGATTCACGAGAGGGCGGTAGTGCTCTCATTGATGTATTTGAGCAAGAAATCACGTTACGTGTGGGTAATGAAGTCACCTTTAACCTTGATCAAACTTGAGGTACTCCTCAAATTATGATCTTGAATCAATTAATCGAGTCGATGTAATTGATATTGTGAGGAGTATTCTCAAGAGTTCTTGGTTATCTTCATAATTACGTGAGGAGATTCACCACATCTTCTCAACCAATCATTGCCGACTCTTCCCCTCTCACTCCGTTTGAGGAGGTGACTTCTTCTGGAAGAGATCGATGAGTTTCTTGCTAGTGATGAATCAATTCCACTGGTTGATGTGTTTATGATTCGGAGGATATCCTTTATCTTGAGCAATTGCTAAATGAAGATCCATTACCTTCACTCCCCTCAGAATAGATCTGGTGAAATCAAATCGAGACAAACATCTCTTGAAGAATTTCCGGTTGAACAGGACTCTCTTCATCTCGAGTATGCATTCTTGGAGGTGATAAATTACCGTCATAATTGCTAAAGACTTAAGCGGGGAGGAGCTTCGCTCTCATAAAAGTTCGATTTAACAAGGTGCTTGGAAACTCTCGACATTAAAGGTATCAACCACGAGTTTTACTCCATAAAATCTTGTGGAGGATGACTTCAAACGTGATCAACATCGAGAGGAAGGGTGAATCAGATTCATGAGGTTATCAAACAAGAGGTTCTCAAACTTTTGATGCCGGTTTAATTTACCCGATCTCTAATAGTCCTTGGTCGTCCCATTCACTGTGTTCCTAAAAAGGGTGGCATAATTGTTGTCACAATGAAGAAAGCGAGTTAATTCAGCCGATTGGTTACGGGATGGCGTGTGTGTATTGACTATCGCAGTTAAACGAAGCCACGTGAACCATTTTCCTCACCCTTCATGGATCGATGCTGAGAGATTAGCGGGGGCAGTACTATTGTTTCCTTGATGGTTTCTCGGGTTATTTTCAGATCCCATTGATCCATTGGATCGAAAGACCACATTCACACCCTGTACGGAACATTTGCCTACGAGGCGTGCCTTTTGGCCTATGTAGCCTCCCGGCGCGTTCCAGCGATGTATGATGGCAATTTTCCACGACATGATCGGAAACAATGGAGGTGTTTATGGATGACTTCTCGTCATTGGGACTCGTTTCAACATGTCTCTCATTTAGATAAAATGCTAAAACGGTTGAAGACACCAATCTTTGTAAATTGGGAGAAAGAGCCACTTTATGTCAAGAAGGCATAGTCATGGCCATAAGATTTCCAAAAATGGGATTGAGGTAGATAGAGCAAAAAGTTGATGTTATTGCTAATTGCCTCATCCTACTACCGTCAAAGGTATTAGGAGTTTTCTAGGTCATGGGGTTTTATCTGATTCATACAAGATTTTTCTCATTTATGACTCACCTTGCTGAAAAAGATGCTCCTTTTATCTTCTCACTGAGTGCATCGAAGCTTCGAAACATTAAAGAAAAATCTTCGGAAGCACCCATTCTAGTTGCCCCGGCGGATTTACCTTTGAGCTCATGTGCGATGCAAGTGATTTTGCTCGGTCTGCGGTCTTGGGGCAACAAAACCAAGCATTTTCGCCTATCATTCACTAAGTAAAACTATGATGAAGCTCGAACCCATTACACCTCGAGAAAAAGAATTATGGTGTATGCGTTTCGAAATTTCGACCATACCTTATCTTGACCAAATCGTGGTGTATACGGATCACTCGTTCTCAATATCTCTTTGCAAAACAAGATGCAAAGCCGAGATTGCTCCGTTGGGTTCTCCTCTGCAAGAATTTGATATCATTATACGTGATAAAAAAGGCCCGAAACTTTGGTCGATCATCTATCCCGTCTAGAAACCTCACCAGGATGTGTTGAGAAAAAATAAACGAAACATTTCCTCTCGAAACACTCAATGTGGTTTCTTTTCGTGGAGACTCTTCTACCCATGGTTTCTTGACTTTGCAAATTACCATGCGGGTAACTTTGTGGTGAGGGATGTCGTCCCAACGAAAAACAAATTCTTTAAAGATGTAAAACATTACTACGGACCCTACTTATTCAAAATTTGCGGATCAAGTCATCGAGCGATGTGTATGGTCGAAAGCTGACATTCTCAAGCTTGCCATTCTCGACCTCTTGAGGACATATTGACTACACCGCGAAGGTGTTTGATTCCGATTCTATTGTTGCGATTTACAAGGATGCCATGAATTTGTCAAAATTGTGACACTTGTCGTCAAAATATCTCACAAAGAAATGAAATCTTGAATTCAAATTATGTGTGGATTTTGACATCTGGGCATTGACTTTATAGGGCCATTCCTTCATCATTAATAAATACATACTGTGGCCGTTGACTATTTGTCAAAATGGGTTGAGCGAAAGCTTTGCCTGTGATGCCCGTTGTTGTGAAATTCTTAAAATCTCTTTTGCTAGGTTTGGAACTCCGAAAGCTATAATCGGATCGTGGTATAATTTCATGACCAGACCGGTTTGATGAGTCATGCAAAAGTATGGTGTAACTCACGTCTCTCTCTGCGTACCACCCCGAACAAGTGGGCAAGTGGAGTTTCCAGCAGGGATTAAAAGGATTCTTGAAAGGACGATGGCGGCAGTGCCTCTTGGTCGGATAAACTAGATGGTGACTCTGGGCCTTCATCCGACTTATAAAAACACCATCGTGTACTCATACAACTTGTGTACGGAAGGCATGTCATCTCAGGTTGAGCTTGAGCACAAGGCATACTTGGGCCTTGAAACATGCCAATTTCGATCAGAGACGGTGATCACGAAAAATTCAAATGAATGAATTAAATGAACTCGTGATCAAGCATACGAGAACTCTTTGATCTATAAAGAAAAGACAAAGAAGATTCATGACTCAAAATCAAGAACCACGTTTTCAGCGTGGGATCGAGTCCTTCTTTTCAACTCAAGATTGAAGATTTTCTCGGAAAACTAAAATCATTGAGTGCGGACCATTCACCATCGCTAAAGTATTTCCATATGGAACCATTGAGTTATCTCAACCCGATGGTCCAAATTTTAAAGTGAATGGTCATCGGTTGAAGCATTATTTTGGAGAGGACATTCCTCTGTGATTGTCGGATCTACAAACTTTCCCATGAACCAATGAATGGGGATCGAGTCAAGCTAGCGACTCGGGAATCAAAACGGTAGCATGCCATATGGGTTTTCACCCATATTACGACTTCTTTCTACTTTCTACCACCCTAATGTGGGGTTGCCCACATGTTGTGTATATATAAGTTTCAAAAAAAAAAAAAAAAAAAAAATCTTTCAAATAATGGTAGTAGTATTTCCTTTTCGTTCTATGTTTGGCATAATATGAAGTACTTTGAATATTTAGGGCAATATTCATTTCTAGTGTGGAATTCTCACGAATTTTATCATGTAATTATCTGCCTAATTCCCCATTTTTGGCCAAAATTTTTTCGGAGTAAGTGTTTGCTTACTCAACTTATGGTTATCGATCCGCCATGTCTAATAAACAAAAGTTGGCTAATCCGAGAGCAAAGCGGCTCTTGGTAAAGATATCTCAAATCCGTTAACGACTTGCAATTTGCCCAAAATTGTATGGTATTCACCACCGTATCTTTAATTAGTGAAGAGGTTGGCTAGCCCGCAGTTTATGGCTTGTGGTAAAGGCGATGGAAAACCATAATTGTGTCGGCTCACCAAAGATAGTATATATTATCTAAGAGTTGGCTAGTCCGTAATAAGCGGCGGTGAAGAAAATCAAATCAATTGGAGCGGTGATTTACTTATCATATGGTTGTATGTCAGTGTACCATAGTTCTTACTGGCTAAACATTTAGCTCTTAAGTAATGGCTTTTGGTAGAGATTCAAATCCATTAAGTTTTTCTCAAAAGATTGCTAGGGACTAGCAATAGTTTAATGGGGATTGATAGTGTGTAATCTCAAGTTTTGGGTCGAATCTGATGCTAAAGCTTTAAAATGCTCAATGCATAAAATCACGAAAATATCTCAAAATTGCATTTTATATGTTTCGGATGCAAAATGTTTAAAATCGGATGAAAAATGAGCTAAGTTTGCATAATTGGCGATTTAGGTCCCAAGTTTCAAAAGTTGTCGAAATAGTCCACGAGCACTTAATTTAAAGAAAAATCACCAAAGGTCCTTTTAAAATCATAACTTGTCATAATTAGTCCTTTGGTGAAAAATGTCAAAAGTTTTGAGAAATTACAAGTTTGGTCCTTGGTTTCAAATTTGGCAAAATAGTCCTTGAAATTTGAAAATGTCCATTTTGGTCCTGCACTATTGAAACTTGTCATTTTGGTCCCGGAACAACTTTGATAAAATGGCACTGGTCCTCCATCTTTCGAAATTACAAAACAAGTCCTTGTATTATAAACCTTTGGACCTGACCCTTTCCATTTGGACTCTCTGCCATATACACCATTTGGACCCTTTCCTTTTTGACCCTTCCTTTTAATAAACCTTCGACTCCACAGTCGAACAAACCACCCCACATGAGTCTTTGTGAAACTCTTTCAACACTCAACCATTCCATCCTCCATTCTTTTCCCCATGTTCACTCCGCTTTCACTTGTATTCCCTCCTCACCAACTCAAAATGCATTAATTGCTTCCTCTCCCTTGCACTCGACCCCAATTGCTAAAACCATTTTGGCGCAAATGTGATCAAGCGTACTGATATCTTCTCGAGACATCCAATGGTCCCAATCTGAGTGAATTGCTCTGATAGGAGAAAGCGTTTGTTATTATAAAAGGAAGAAAAGAAGCTAGGAGAAGTAGTATAGTTTTAAATTTTCATTTATGTCGTTTTAGTATAAATGTTTTAGTTCGAGCTTAAAGCGTAATCTTTGTTTCTATGTATTAAACTCAAGTTACTTTGTCATCGTAATCTACTTTTAAGCATCAATTTCAAGGTTTATCTAAGTTCATGTTTTATATTACCTTTGAAAAATTCGTTTCAAGTTCTTATATTCACTCTTGAAACTTATTTTCCAATCTAAATAAGCTTATATAAACTCTTGATAGCTTTGGATAACTTATAAATCAATTTCAAGCAACTTTAGTATGGGTCAACGAAAGTCAAAGGCTCATTTGGAAATGGAAATGATATTGGGTTGATGCGAGCATGGATTTGGGTTGAATTTGAGATAGGGAATGGTTTAGAATAGGTTAGTGGTTCTTGTGTTCTTTTGCGAAGCCACGGTGGCTAGGACCAAATGTAAGTTCATTTTCAAGTTTCATTGCATGATACATGCTCTGGTTTAGGATTAGTTTTTTTGATGATTAAGTTGTTATTAGGTTAGCTAGACTCGTGTAGTGTAATATAAGCTAGTTTAGTGGTTAGCTCAATTTAAATTGCAAAACATGATTTAAGTGGTGTTTGGATCTGTGCATAATCTGAGTTAGAGGTTGCTCAATAGTTGAGACAGGTTGTTTTACACTTGTTTAGTCAATTGAAACTCAATCTAGTTCACATTTACTCTTTGTAAGCTCAAAGTCAAAATCGCTAAGATGCATCTTAATTGTAACTTAACTGTTAGGATTTTAAAAATCAAAAACTTGTTTGTGTTTAGAAATCATAGATATAGCTGCGATGGTTTAGTCTATCATCAAATATCATTTTCAATCACTAAATCTAGTTTCAAAGTTCAATAGTCAACAAAATTGTCTCAAAGTCAAAGTGTAAAATCCAGGTTTCACCCATTTGGGGTGATTTTCTTGATTCATTCTTGGATCAATTTAAGTAAATTTTGGTTTTACAAGATCGCTTGGTCTAGTTTCTTAATATGATTTTTGCAGATTTTAGTAATTTTCTACAAGCCTCAAAGTAGCTTGTCAAAAGAGCATAAGTCCCGCAATGCGCACTTTCGATTATATCTTGAGTGTGCGAGTTTTGTCTGAGGCTTGATAAAATATGTATTTTGTAGTGAAATTTGATGCACAAATTAATATTCTTGTCGTATTGATCCAAACTTATATATGTATTAGAAATTGATGCACAAATCGGTGTTATTAGTTTTGATACATAAATGTGAGAAATTAGTGTTAGTGTTCATCTAATTATGTATTTTTGTTGGAATTTGAGCAAGATTAGTGTTATTAGTGCAAATTGACGTATAAATTTGTTCATAGTAGAATCTGATGTACAAATTAGTGTAATTTGAGAATAAGTTTGTATGTGTAGTAGAATCTGATGTACAAATTAGTGTATTTGTAATGCAAAATTTTGCTATTAGTGTTTCTTAAGGAAATTTGTTTTTTCGTTAAATTGATGCACAAATTAGTATTATATAATATTGAGTACATATTTTTTGCATTATTAGTTTGATTTGATCAAAATTTAATTTTTATGGAATTTGATGCACAAATAACAGGTATTGGTGTATCCATAAATAAGTCATTGAAGGCCACGATATGTATAATAATAATCAAGGGAAGTATCAGTCAGATGGAAGAGGCTACCACTTCCCCTCCCAATTTCAACAACAAATGGATGGCCTCCATATAGCTTTTTCATTTGTAATTAATGTATTTGATACATAACTTT
>CM040244.1:162456253-162626253 GCA_022545495.1 Chrysanthemum lavandulifolium | reverse complement strand
GTGATAATATAAGCTAGTTCAGTGGTTAGCTCAATTTAAATTGCAAAACAATGATTTAAGTGGTGTTTGGATCCATTGCATGTCACGAGTTGTAGGGTTGCTCAATAGTTGAGACCGCTTGTTTTACACTTGTTTAGTCAATTGAAACTCAATCTAGTTCACATTTACTCACCGCATAAGCTCAAAGTCAAAATCACTAAGATCCATCTTAATTGCTTAAGCTTAGGATTTTAAAAATCAAAAACTTGTTTTGTTTAGAAATCATAGATATAGCTGCGATGAGGTTTAGTCTATCATCAAATATCATTTTCAATCACTAAATCTAGTTTCAAAGTTCAATATAGTCAACTTTTCAAAATTGTCTCAAAAAGTCAAAAGTGTAAATCCAGCCACCCAACTCTGGGGTGATTTTTTCATTGATTCATTCTTGGATCAATTTAAGTAAAATTTGGGTTTTACAAGATCGAGTTGGTCTAGTTTCTTAATATGATTTTTGCAGTTTTAGTAATTTTCTACAAGCCTCAAAGTAGCTTGTCAAAAGGGCATAAGTCCTCGCAATACACACTCGATTAGATCACGAGTGTGGTTTTGTTTTGCGTAGGGCTTGTCACAAGCTCATCGAGCTCATCTTGGTCTAGATTTTGGTTTATAAGTAGCTAGCCGTGTCTCCTTCAAGTTCCTACACCCGGTTTTGAGTTTAGCTTATTTGAGTAGCTTATTTTCAAGCTCCAAAGTAGTAAAGATAAACTGCTTTTTAAAGACTTGATTTCAAATCATCAAATGCTGTAAGGTTTGTATTTCGTGAGGTTAAATCTAGTTGTATTTAGTTGTTTTTGAGTAGTTTTAGCTTAATATAGCTTCGTGTTGAGTGGTGCTCGGTTGGTCCTCTTTAGCTTATTTTCGAGTGCTTATTTACAAGCACTTTGCATCATAGCCCATAATTTTGCACACAAGCTACTTTTTCATATTTTTCTTAGATTCAAAGATATTATTTTAGACTTTTCTTGAATTTTCATATTTTTCTAACACTTTGTTTGTTATTTTCTTCATTTAAAACAGTTTTTAAGCCTTTTAATTAGCTTTTAATACACTAAATCGTAAAAACTTCAAAAAATAAGTTTTCATTTTTCCTAGGTTAAGATAAATATAAAAAGTAAAAAATATTTTCCAGATTTTTCATAGTTTAATTTGTAATTTTAGCAATTTAATTAGTTTTAAATAGTTTTTAATTCATAGAAAATAGAAAAATAATCAGAAAAATATAAAATTAGTTTTGAAAATTCTATTTAGTTATTTTAGATTTTTCTAAGTCATAATTTCATTTTTCTAGCTTTATTTCATATATTCTTGTATTTTAGGGTATTAATAAATAAGTAAAAATAGTTTTTAATTAATAATAATTAGATAAATAGTCATAAAAATAATTTTCTTTTTCTTAAAATTTTCTCTTATCATTAGGTTTGTAAAAATGTCATTTTTATATTTTTAGGATTAATACTGTTTTAGTTTCACATTTTCTTTTGTACGTCACGTAGTTTTTAAGTTCAATTTTATAAAGAAAAATCAAAACATCATTTTGCAAATAGTGATAGCGTTTATTTAATATATTTTATCTTTTAATTTTCTTTAATTTGCATTTAAGCCCTGTAATTTATATACTTTTCTTGATTATAATCAATCAAAACCTTTTCCCATTCAATTCTCGATCACTCTTCGTTTGGTGATTCATCGTGACACCGTGGGATTTAACGACCGAGGAAACACTACACTCCTCGATCTTCATTGCATTGGTCTCGAGCTGCTTGAAGTTTATTACTGTTAGCCATTCGCAAGTCATTAGCATGTGATATAACTTCGACGGTTCAGCGATCGATCAAATTTTGGAGCGGCACTTGCCGGGAGTCAGGCTAATTATCTTCCGCTTAGCGATTAGTGATTTGAATATTCACTCTTTGTTCATACCATCCATCTATATATATATATATTTCTTATAAAAATCCAAAAAACCCAAAACCATCCAAAAACGTTATAAAACACAAAAATATTTTCCTTTTGTTTCTATATATATATCAAAGATAAAAATACAAAAGAATTATCAGTTTTCTTTGTTTAATAATAACAACAAAAATTACCACATTAAACCAAGGCGTTGTACTACCTAGCTGGGGTACGACCATAATAAGTTCCGAACAAAAGATAAAAACTTGCCCTGTGTCTTCGTGAGTGGTGTACCTTTTCAAAGAAGCCATTCATCTTGTGATTATTGGTTTAAGTTCACCGTTGTTTTGCCTCGATATTGTTTTTAATTGGATTTGTTGTTATATCTATTTTTCAAAACTAGAAAACTTAAAAGATTCTTCTTACCCCATTTTCATAATTCCTTCATAATTCCCATTCCTCTCCTTAACTATGAGATTTCTTAGAGTTAACTCTAGTGTATGCGCTTTTCCTTCTAGATCTGTAAGCCCATTTCGTGAGCTTGTCAAGATTCCAGAAGGCGTGTCCGTAGACTTTCCCCATCGATCGGATCGAGATCGGATCTCACACTACTTCCGTTATCATGGCGGAAGAACGTCTTATGTGAGAAGCCTCCGGTATCCATCGGCGGGTATGGAGACGCTATTGTTATCCCACCATTGTGGTGAAAATTTTGAACTCAAACCGATTCTCAATCTTGTAACCTCGAAGTCAATTCTATGGTTTTGAAGCGGGATGATCCTCATGCTCATATTCGATGGTTTAACAAGATTGCATCTACCATCAAATACAAGAATGTCCCTACGGATCTTAAGTTAAAGCTTCGCTCCCATTTTCTCTTGAGGACAAGCCCGGTTGGCTTGAAAACAACCTCAATCAATTGAAACATGGGAAGACACTCGTGAAGAAATTTGTGAATGAATTATATCCACCTTCCAAAACCACGAGTCTTAAAATGAAATCATCAAGTTCACACAAAAGTTTGATGAATCCTTCGAAGGAATCGCGGGATCGTTTTAAGGAGTTGCTCGTAAATGTCCTCACCACGTTTCTCCGAGTTGATGCAACTCGATACTTTCTATAATGGAGTGAAGTCAATCTGATCAAGATTCTCTCAATTCCTCCACCTACCGAGGAAATTTCTTAAGCAAAGCTGTCAAAGAAGCTTTAGCGATCATTGAAAACAAGTCTAAAGTCCATGATGCACGAAGCAAACGGGTTGTTTCCTAAGTCGTTGTTGGTCCTTCTACTTCATCGCTCGTGAGTCAATCTGCTTGCCAATGCTAAGATTGACAAACTCACTGAAGCAATTCAAGCTTCGTTCTCTCAACCAAAAGAAAGTTTCTTTTCCACAAACTTCACTCCTCCCAAGTTAAGCAAGTGGAAGTCTCGTGTTACTTGGGTGGCTCCCATGCTTACTACAAATCGTGGCCACCGATGGTAACCCTTTGAAGCTAACGTGCGGGCGGGATTTCTAATCAGGAGGCAACCAATACCGTGCTCCTATAGACCCGAACCAAATCCCACAACCACTACTGGACCACCGGTTTCAACCAAAACCAAAACGTAATCAAAATCGTATTGTAACAAACCAAGGTTTTTAAACCAAGGTAATTTTAATCAAAACAACGGTTTTCAAAATCAAAATCAAAATTTCAAACCGGGAAATTTTAATAGAAGCCTGTGTCGTGAAATTTCAACCTGTGGTATTTTCATGGCAATAATCCAGAAATTTTCAAAATCAAGGCCCTAATCCAAACAATAGAGGCGAATTTTCCGTGCAAACTCAAGCCATTGTTCCAACCTGACCATCATCCGATGAGTTGTTGAAACAATTCATGAAATCCCAACAGAAATGAATCGGTTGTTGGTTAGCCGATTTGACATTAAGAAGTCTTTAAATGATCGACCCTGGGCTCGTGTACTTTACCTAGCAACACGATCGCTAATCCGAGGCGATGCAAAGGCGATCACAACGTAAGTGGTGCTTGTATGATGGACCCGCTTATTCCTACTACTCTTCTTCTTCTCCAGAAGGTAGTGGAAAGTGAACACGGCGACAAAGCGACGAGGAACTTCCTACTAATAACGAGGTACCAAAGAATGTCCATCCTCGTGTTGTCCCGAAACCCAAAACCAAACTCAGAGTTGCTTTTGAACCTCCGGTTGGCAACCCCAATCCAAAACTTCTATTCCTTACCCTCATGTTTAAATGAGCAAAACTCCGCTGAAAAAGCCGGTCATCAAATGGAAAAAAAATTTCAAATTTTCCAAGAGCTACATTTTGACATAAGCTGCGGATGCTATCATGTTGATGCCCAAGTTTGCATCAACTCTCAAACACATGTTGAGCAACAAGGAAAAGTCGCTTGAAATGGCTAAACCTTGAACGAGACTGCTTTCGGCGGTTCATTAAAAAAGCTTCCCAGAGCTGGGAGATCCCGAAAATTTCTTCCCTTGTGTTTTCCGTGAATGATTGAATGCTTTGCCTCGGCCGATCTTGGAGCAAGCATCAACTGATGCCTTATTCGATGTGGAAGAAGCTTTCTTCGAACTTATTCCTACCGCATGACTCTTGAGCTTAAAGATCGTTTCTATATCTCGTCCTCTTGGCATCGCCGAGGATGTATTTGTGAAAGTAGGAAAGTTCCATTTTCGGTGACTTTGTGGTTGTTGATTTTGATGCACGATCCTCGGGTTCCCTCTCATTGTCGGACGAGGATTCACGAGAACGGCCGTGCTCTCATTGATGTATTTGAGCAAGAAATCACGTTACGTGTGGTAATGAAGTGTCACCTTTAACCTTGATCAAACTTCGGTACTCTCAAATTATGATACCGAATCAATTAATCGAGTCGATGTAATTGATATTGCTTCAGGAGTATTCTCAAGAGTTTCTTGGTTATCTTCATAATTACGGAGGGGATTCCACCACATCTTCTCAACCAATCATTGCCGACTCTTTCCCCTCTCACTCCGTTTGAGGAGGTGACTTCTTTCCGGAAGAGATCGATGAGTTTCTTGCTATGATGAATCAATTCCACTGAATTGATGGTGTTTATGATTCGGAGGGATATCCTTTATCTTGAGCAATTGCTAAATGAAGATCCATTACCTTCACTCCTCCGAAATAGATCACAATTGAGGAAATCAAATCCAAGACAAACATCTCATCAAGAATTTCCGAGGTTGAACTTAAGGACCTACCTCTTCATCTCGAGTATGCATTCTTGGAGGTGATGATAAATTACCGTCATAATTGCTAAAGACTTAAGCGAGGAGGAGAAAACTGCCTCATAAAGGTCTTGGTTACACAAGCAAGCAATTGCTTGAAACTCCGACATTAAAGGTATCAACCACGAGTTTTGTACTCACAAAATCTTAATGGAGGATGACTTCAAACCAAATAGCCCAACATCGCAGAAGGGTGAATCAAGATTCATGAGGTTATCAAACAAGAGGTTCTCAAACTTCTTGATGCCGGACTTAATTTACCCGATCTCGATAGTCCTTGGGTCATCCCATTCACCGTGTTCCTAAAAAGGGTGGCATAATTGTTGTCACAATGAAGAAAAGCGAGTTAATTCAGACTCGATTGGTTACGGGATGGCGTGTGTGTGATGACTATCGCAGGTTAAGCGAAGCCACCCGTAAAGACCATTTTCCTCACCCTTCATGGATCGGATGCTTGAGAGATTAGCGGGGGCGAGTACTATTGTTTCTTGATGGTTTCTCGGGTTATTTTCGGATCCCCATTGATCCATTGGATCAAGAAAAGACCACATTCACACGCCCATACGGAACATTTGCCTACGAGACGTATGCCTTTTGGCCTATGTAGCGGCTCCAGCGCGTTCGGCGATGTATGATGGCAATTTTCCACGACATGATCGGGAAACAATGGAGGTGTTTATGGATGACTTCTGGGTCATTGGGACTCGTTTCAAACATGTCTCTCCCATTTAGATAAAATGCTAAAGCAGTTGAAGACACCAATCTTTGTCTAAATTGGGAGAAGAGCCACTTTATGGTCAAAGAGGCATAGTCCTTGGCCATAAGATTTCCAAAAATGGGATTGAGGTAGATAGAGCAAAAGTTGATGTTATTGCTAATTGCCTCATCCTACTACCGTCAAGGTATTAGGAGTTTTCTAGGTCATGCGGGTTTTATCATGTGATTCATACAAGATTTTTCTAAAATCTCTCGGCTATGACTCACTTCTTGAAAAAGATGCTCCTTTTATCTTCTCACTGAGTGCATCAAGCTTTGAAACATTAAAGAAAAATCTTACGGAAGCACCCATTCTAGTTGCTTCGGCGGGATTTACCCTTTGAGCTCATGTGCGATGCAAGTGATTTTGCTATCGGTGCGGTCTTGGGGCAACATAAAACCAAGCATTTTCGGCCTATCCACTACGCATAAGTAAAACTATGGTGAGCTCGAACCCATTACACCACTACGAAAAAGAATTATTAGGCGTGGTGTATCGTTTGAGAAATTTAACCATACCTTATCTTGACCAAATGCGTGGTGTATACACGGATCACTCGGCTCTCAAATATCTCTTTGCAAAACAAGATGCAAAGCAGAGATTGCTCCGTTGGGTTCTCCTCACGCAAGAATTTGATATCATTATACGTGATAAAAAGGCGAAAACACAGGCTGCGATCATCTATCCGTCTAGAAAACCCTCACGGGATGTGTTCGAGAAAAAAGAAATAAGCGAAACATTTCCTCTCGAAACACTCAATGTGGTTTCTTTCGTGGAACTCTTCTACCCCATGGTTTCTTGACTTTGCAAATTACCATCACGGGTAACTTTGTGGTGAAAGGGATGTCGTCCCAGCGAAAAACAAATTCTTTAAAGATGTAAACATTACTTGGGACGACCCTACTTATTCAAAATTTGCGCGGATCAAGTCATCGAGCGATGTGTGTATGGTCGGGAAGCGAATGACATTCTCAAGGCTTGCCATTCACGGACCCTCTTGGGGACATCATAGCCCAACTACACCGCCAAGAAGGTGTTTGATTCCGATTCTATTGTGCGATTTACAAGGATGCCCATGAATTTGTCAAAATTGTGACACTTGTCGGTCGCGGAAATATCTCGCAAAGAAATGAAATGCCATAGCGCCATTCAAGTGTGTGATTTTTGACATCCGAGGGCATTGACTTTATGGGGCCATTTCCTTCATCTCGCGGTAATAAATACATACTCGTGGCCGTTGACTATTTGTCAAAATGGGTTGAGCGAGCTTTGCCTACCAGCGATGCCCGAGTTGTTGTGAAATTCTTAAAATCTCTTTTTGCTAGGTTTGGAACTCCACGAGCTATAATCGGTGATGCGTGAGTGCGCATTCTGCAATGACCGGTTTGATAGAGTCATGCAAAGTATGGTGTAACTCACCGTCTCTCTCTGCGTACCACCCCGAACAAGTGGGCCAGTGGAAGTTTCAACCGAGGATTAAAAGGATTCTTGAAAGGACGATGGCGAAACCGTGCCTCTTGGTGGATAAACTAGATGGCGACTCTGGGCCTTCCGTACGACTTATAAAACACCCATCGTGTACTCCATACTAACTTGTGTGCGGGAAGGCATGTCATCTGCCGGTTGAGCTTGAGCACAAGGCATCTTTGGGCCTTGAAACATGCCAATTCGATATTCAGACGGTGGTGATCACCGAAAAATTCAAATGAATGAATTAAATGAACTCGTGATCAAGCATACGAGAACTCTTTGATCTATAAAGAAAAGACAAAGAAGATTCATGACTCAAAATCAAGAACCACGTTTTCAACGTCGGGATCGAGTCCTTCTTTTCAACTCAAGATTGAAGATTTTCTCGGGAAAACTAAAATCATTGTGCGGACCATTCACCATCACTAAAGTATTTCCATATGGAACCATTGAGTTATCTCAACCCGATGGTCCAAATTTTAAAGTGAATGGTCATCGGTTTGAAGCATTATTTTGGAGAGGACATTCCTCCCGTGATTGTCCGGATCTACAAACTTTCCCGTGAACCAATGAATGGGGATCGAGTCAAGCTAGCGACTCGGGAATCAAAAAGCAATAGCATGCCATGGGTTTTCACCCGTATTTCGACTTCTTTCTACTTTCTACCACCCTAGTGTGGGGTTGCCCACATGTTGTGTATATATAAGTTTCAAAAAAAAAAAAAAAAAAAAAAATCTTTCGAATAATGGCGTAGTATTTCCACTTTTCGTTCTATGTTTCGGCATATGGCCGTTACTTTGAATATTTAGGCAATATTCATTTCTAGTGTGGAAATTCTCACGAATTTTATCATGTAATTATACCGCCTAATTCCCCATTTTGGCAAAATTTTTTTTGGAGTAAGTGTTTTACTAACTCAACTTATATTATCGATCCGCCATGTCTAATAAACAAAGGATTGGCTAATCCGGAGCAAGCGACTCTTGGTAAAGATATCTCAAATCCGTTAGCGACTTGCAATTGCCCAAAATTGTATGGTATTCACCGCATATCTTTAATTAGTGAAGAGTTGGCTAGCCCGCAAGTTTATGGCTTGTGGTAAAGGCGATGGAAAACCATAATTGGTAATCACTCACCAAAGATAGTATATATTATCTAAGAGTTGGCTAGTCGAGCAAGCGACTTCGGTAAAGACAAATCAAATCCGTTGAAGGCGGTGATTTGCTTAAAATCATAGGTTATCGATGTACCATAGTTCTTACTGAACTGAAACATTTGGCTACTCCGAGTAATGGCTTTTGGTAAAGAGATTCAAATCCATTAAGTTTTCTCAAAAGATTGCTAGGGACTAGCAATAGTTTAGTGTGGGGATTGATAGTGTGTGAATCTTCATCATTTTGGGTCAATCCGAGGCTGAAAGCGTTTAAAATGCTCGAAATGCATCAAAATCTTGAAAATATCTCAAAATTGCATTTTATATGTTCGAGATGCAAAATGTTTAAAATCGGATGAAAAATGAGCTAAGTTTGCATAATTGGCGGTTCGATCCCCAGTTTCAAAAGTTGTCGAAATAGTCCACGAGCACTTAATTTAAAGAAAAATCACCAAAGGTCCTTTTAAAATCATAACTTGTCATAATTAGTCCTTTGGTGAAAAATGTCAAAAGTTTTGAGAAATTACAAGTTTGGTCCTTGAGTTTCAAATTTGGCAAAAATAGTCCTTGGAAATTTGAAAATGTCCATTTGGTCCTTGCACTATTGAAACTTGTCATTTTGGTCCCTTGGAACAACTTTGATAAAATGGCGGTGGTCCTCCATCTTTCGAAATTACAAAACAAGTCCTTGTATTATAAACCTTTGGACCTTGACCGCTTTCCATTTGGACTCTCGCCATATACACCATTTGGACCCTTCCTTTTTGACCCGCTTCCTTTTAATATTAAACCGGTCAACTCCACAGTCGAACAAACACACCCTCCGCCAAGTCTTGCTTTGACTACTTTGCAACACTCGACCATTCCATCCTCCAATTTCTTTCCCACCACGCATGTTCCTCCCCTCACCAAACTCCAAAATGCATTAATTGCTTCCTCTCCCTTGCACTCAACCCCAATGCTAAAACCATTTTGGCGTAAAATGTGATCAAGCGCCAATATCTTCTCAAGACGTCCAATGGTCCCAATCTGAGTGGGAATTGCTGCGATGGGAGAGAGAGGCGGTTTGGTGTATAAAAAGGAAGAAAGAAAGCTAGGAGAAGTAGTACTTAGTTTTAAATTTTCATTTATGTCGTTTTAGTATAAATGTTTTAGTTGACTTAAAGCTGTAATCTTTGTTTCTATGTATTAAACTCGAGTTACTTTGTCATCGTAATCTACTTTTAAGCATCAATTTCAAGGTTTTATCTAAGTTCATGTTTTTATGTACACTGTTGAAAAATTCAGTTTCAAGTTCTTATATTCAAGCTCTTAGAAGCTTATTTTCCAATCTAAATAAGCTTATATAAGCTACTGATAGCTTTTGGATAACTTATAAATCAATTTCAAGCAACTTTGGTATTGGGTCAACGAAAGTCAAACTGGGCTCATTTGGAAATGGAAATGATATTGGGTTGATGCAGAGCATGGATTTGGGTTGAATTTGAGATAGGGAATGGTTTAGAATAGGTTAGTGGTTCTTGTGTTCTTTGGCGAAACCCGCGATGGCTAGGACGAATGTAAGTTCATTTTCAAGTTTCATTGCATGATCTTTATACGTGGTTAGGATTAGTTTTTATTTGATGATTAAGTTGTTATTAGGTTAGTGATTAGTGCCAAGCAGTCAAGTCAAGCAGACTTGGAGCATTTCGGACACAAATACAATTAAGTCTGGAGAATAGATTGAATTCCGGTCGTTTAGTCCCAAGGAGACTCGATGGTGTGTTAAACAGCATTCGAGATGATGGGATGATCACTAAGGATAGTGATCAGTAAAGGTTATGATTAGAAATTACACTCTTGATTGGTTGGAAAGGAATGGAGTCTGATTTGAAAGCACAACAATCGAATGAGAAAAGCGTAAGCGTAAGTTTTAAAAACTACTGTGAGCAGCACAAAATAAAAAGTGAACACTAAGAAATAAAAACCTAAAATATAAAAATGACATTTTAGAATCCTAAAAATAAAAGAAAATTATTAGAAAAGAAATTTATTTTTAACACTATTTAATTAATTACTATTAATTAAAAACTATTTTAACTATTTAATAAATACCTAAAATAGAAGAAAATAGGAAATAAGGCTAGAAAAATAAACTTATGATTCTGAAAAATCTAAAATACTATAAAACTAATTTTAAAACTAAAAATATATTTTCACACTTTTATCTAATTATTATTAATTAATAACTATTTAAAATACACTTAAATACTAGAAAATAGAAAATAAACTTGGAAAATAAAATTTTAACTTTGAAAAATCTAAAATATGATAAAACTAATTTTAAAACAGAAATATATTTTTAGACTTTTAATTATTTATTACTAATTATTTACTATTTATTAGCTATTTATAATTATAATAAATACTAAAAGATAAAGAAAAATCAAACTTTTCTAAAAATCCTAAATGATACGAAACCTAAGAAAACTATAAAAACAAGATTTGCTTATTAAAAAGTTGAAAAGAAAAATCAAAAGCTAAAAATCTTAAATAAACGCTATCACTATTTTATATTGATGTTTTGTGATTTTCTTTTGAAACTATTTATATACTAATAATAAGAAACTTTAATAAGACAAAAATTTTACAAAGCACAAAAGCTATTTTGATGGCTTATTAGCCCAGCTGATTACCTTTATAGCTTATTTGGGTGAGAAAAGCTCAAACAAGCTTGAAACTTGAAACAAAAGCTCAAAATAGATGTGAACAAGCTTATTGAACAGAATTGAGGCTAAATTATACCAAGTAGAACTCGATAAGCCAAGAATAAGCAATAAGAACTTTTGCTTTTAGACGGAAAAAGCAGCTGGGACAACTTATAATTTAGCGATTACCAAACAAGCTCAAAGTGAAAAATAAAACTTGGCAATCAAAAGAGGACCTAGTTGACTTTCAAAGAACCGAGAACACAGGAATTGGACAAGAAATGAGCTTGATGCAAGCTTGTCAAGATGGGCTCAAAATCGTGCACAGGACGCAATGGCGAGCAGGTGCTCCAAAAGAAGCGGTGAAATAAGCACTCTAAAAGTGAAGACCAAGAACTAATATTTTTGTATTTTCTACACCAACCAAACTACAAATCCTCCAAAGCTTATACTCTGAAACCTACTAATGAACCCACAATGAAATTCCCAAGTTTATTAAAATGACCCATTGAGATTTTGACTTTTTAGAAAAACTAAAAGTTGACCAAAATGGATTTTGATTTGATCTAAAATCTGAATATGATGTTATAAGTTGAGATAAGACTAACTAGAGCAATATTATCAACTTTCTAACACAAAACAATGATCTTGGATTTTAAAAACTCCAACAGTAACTGTGGATACAAGATTATATGAAATTTTGACTTTTTGCTAAAGAGGACTTGCTTTCTTGACTAAAATTAGTTACTTAGACCTGTTTAGTCAGTTTTCCAACAAAGCCAAAGACCAAATAACCTTTGAATACCATGAACCAAACACTCCTTAATGATGACTGTCATGAACTTTTTGAGAGTAAAACACAATTTCAAACCACAAACTTGATTACAAACCTTGTATTATCAAATGTTAGAACTAAGGAAACTTAAACCAACAACATTAACAACTAAAAACCAAGAATCTAGACCTAAGCTAGTTTGACTGTCAAAGTGGAATTTTATCAAAACACAAATTTAAATTAACAAGCTACTGATTTTAAGGTTTAAACTAACTATATTATAACTAGTGAACACTAATAACAAGAAATCACAACAACAAGTTACCCACAACAGCAAAATGCAAAATTACTCAAGAAGGCTTACAAATGTGATGCAGCTGAAAACCAAGAACCAAGACCAAATAGAACTTCCTATAGAACCTCCACAGGTTCACTAACGAGCCGTCAAAATACGCCTTCTCCAAAACTTTTCTTGTACCTTTCAAGTGATTTTTGATTTTTGAAGTATTTAATGGCTATTTTTGGTATTTTCTATTTTTTTCTTCTAAACTGAATTTTAGGGTAACTAAAAGCTTCAATGAGCTTTCTAGGAGCTTAAGTGACTTATACTAGTCCATATTAACAACTGAAAACAACATTTAGTATAACATGAAATTTTGCTAAACATGAGATTTTGCATAAAGCGAAATTTGACTTGGCACTTGAATTTAAGGTTCACAAAGCTTTATCATAACATAATAACTTGAAATACAAAGTTTTAAGCAAAATACAAATTGAAATTGAAAATTACACTAATTGACTTGAAAATAAATACTACTCTAGATATCTTGATACATTGTATTTCACTTCCTCTTTATAGACTTTTAGCAATCCGCATGTCTTACGAGACTTTCCCACCAAACTAGAGCCATTGGATGCTTGAGATTGATCATATCCAGTCCATTTGTGATTTGGCGCCAAAAATTCCTTATAGCGAGTTTAAGCTTTTAATGAATTTGGTTGTGTCGATTAAAGCTTTGGAATGTAGGGAGTTGGAGGGACATGGTATGGGGAGAGTTGAGTATGGTGGCAGTCACGGTTTTGAGGTTTCGGGCATGGGAGAGACATAGCTACAGTGTCTGGCGGTTTTCTTCTCTTTGACTTTCTTTGACCACAGAGTATTAATAACAAAAGTGGGGTCAAGGCCAAGGTTCAAGTGGGGTCAAGGGTCAAGTAATATGGGCTAGCAGTTGGGTTGGGCTAGTGTTTGGATTGGATTTTGGGCTTGGATAGTTATAAGTGTCCGTTTGGTTTTAGCTTAGTACAAGGACCCATTTTGTAAATTATCCAAACTCAAGGACTGAAAGTGCCATGTTTCCAAACTTCTCACAAGGACTAAATTTGCCAACTTTGATAATACAAGAACCCTTTTTTGCATA
The DNA here is from genome assembly GCA_022545495.1 of Chrysanthemum lavandulifolium. Lineage (NCBI taxonomy): Eukaryota > Viridiplantae > Streptophyta > Magnoliopsida > Asterales > Asteraceae > Chrysanthemum > Chrysanthemum lavandulifolium. Next base: position 162,612,782 of record CM040244.1, on the reverse strand, counting down.
AAATTCATTTTTAAAGGTCCAAGGACTATTTTTGTAAATTTCCAAAGTTAAGGGACCTTTCTTGCCAATTGACCAAAGAATCATTCAAGGATCATTTTAAACAACTTAGAATACTTCAGGGACCTTGAATGATAAATTTCCACATTTTTGAATTCCAGGGACTAGATTTGACAACTTTTAAAACTCGGGGACTAAAGCGCCAATTTGCAAACTTGAATCATTTTCATCGATTTTGATATTTTGCATTTAAAACACATAAAACACTGATTTGTGATAATTTGATCATTTGATGTGTTTTGAGTGTTTCGAGATGATTTTGCGGTTTTATAGTCTAAAAATGATGAGTATTTGGAAACTCGTCAATCCCCTTGAGATATTGCTAGTCCTAGCAATGATTTGAAAAACTTTGATGGATTTGAAAACTCTTTACCAAAAGCCATCACTACGGAGTAGCCAATTGTTTCGATTCAAGTAAGAATCTTGGTACAACGATAACCGGATGATTTATTGGCGAATCATAAACCATATAACGGTTTGATGTGTCTTTACGGAAGCGTACCCATACGGACTAGCCAACTCTTAGATAAATTATCAAGATTATCTTTGGTGGTGAATACCAATTATGGATTTTCCTTGCCTTTACCACAAGCCATAACCTTGTGGGCTAGCCGACTCGTTATCTTTTGAGGATGATGGGGAGTGAAGAACCATACAATTTTGGGCAAATTGCAAGCCATATAAGCGGATTTGATTAATCTTTACCAAGAGCCGTTTGCTCTGGATTAGCTAATCCTTTTGTCTTCTGAGACATGGCGGATGATAACCGAGATGAGAAGTGTAAACACTTACTCGAAAAAAAAAATTTTTGGCCAGCGGGGAATTGGGTAGATAATATATATGAAATTGTGAGAATTCCCCCACACTAGAAATGAATATTGCCTCAATATTCAAAGTACTGCAGGTTATGCCGAAACAAAACGTAAAGGAAATATTACGGCCATTTATTTAGAAAAATTTTTTTTTTTTTTTTTTTTTTTTTTTTTAGAAGATTGAGAATATACAACGGTGTGGAAAACTCCCCACACTGGGGTGGTAGAAAGGGGTAAGAAAGGCAATTATGGGTGAAAACCCATATAGTGCGTGCTAATGTTTTTGATTCTGCAGAGTCACTAGCTTGACTCGATCCCCGCATTCATTGGTTCATGGGGAAAGTAACGTGGAAAACCAATATCGATCGGACTTTCATTCACAATGTTAAAAACATATGAATATCAGAAAGTTCCACTCCGACGAGACACAACCGGTATTTTAATAGTAGAAACTATAAAGCATAATACCGGGGTCAAAAATGGTGTCCTCATTCCCGGAAGAGAAAAGGGAAAGGGCAACCACACCATGAATGAAGAATGGAATAAATATGTGCATTACAATGCATGTCCATTCTTCATTAGAAAGAAGTAAATCACCATTCTTGGCGTTTTAGCTTAAACTTTAAGCTTGTATGGTGATTATCAAAGGAGTTCCGGAAGGGAGGATTGGGGACGATTCTTACGTTTAATAAGCTGTTAAGAAAAAGGATGTCCCCTACGAATCAGTAATTATCATCAACCCCTGTTGGGATTGATTCATCACTTAGAAAACATCGACTTCTTTCCAAAATTATCGTCTTCTCATCCGGATTGAGGAAGGAATGGAAAAATGCGAAACAATAGGATCGGGATATGAAATGGATGATTTATCTCCATAAAGCAACTTCTCGATGAAGTATGTCCCTTCGATATCAATTGGGGCATGATCAATCTCGAGGCAGAATCACTAGCAGTATGCATCAATCTCTTCCAAGATTGGGTCACTTCTTCAAAAGGAGTGATAGAAGGAGTAAATTGGCTATGATAGGTTGATTTTCAAATATGATTGGATCCTTAGAAGAAATTGACTTCATCCATAAAGTTAACAAACTCAATCGACAAAGCGATTCGAAGGTGGGACAGTGGTGTGCTCTTAGAGCTAGCGTTTCCACCACTTCCGATGAAGTCTTCGAATCAAGATCATCATCATCAAGAATACTCATGACTCCCTTGGTACAACTTTCAAACCATTTGCTTGAACCAGGTTTGATTTTCATAGCTTTCAGCTCAGCACGTTTTTGTTGAACACTCTTAACCGTGAAATTTGAGAGTGTTGCATCGATTCTTTTGGATTTTTGATCGATTGTGGCAACACTATGTTTGTTCAGAGGTTTGGAGTTTGGTTTGATATTCAGCGTGAGCTCTTCGTTATCAACCCGTAGAGTCGATTCTTGACAAATACATCGATTGAAACACGGCTCGTTCTCGAAAGCTCTCCCAAGATAAGGGGAACTCTAGGATGCATCAAAGTTTACTACAACAAAGTCGGTGGGAAAATGAAACTTCCTACTTTAACCACGACATCCTCGGCTATTCAAGTGGACGAGTTATGAGTGCGATCCGCTAGCTCGAGAGTCATACAAGTAGGAGTAAGTTCGGGGAGAAAGCTTCTTCCATCTTGAGAGTGGCATGAGGTTAATGCTAGCGCCAAGATCGGCCAAGGCGGAGCATTGAACCATCCCAAGAAATCACATGGGATTAAAAACTTGCCGGGGTCTTCAAGCTTTTAGGAAGCTTTTAAGAAGGACGGTGAGCATTGCTCATTGAGAGGGTTTTAGCCATTTCGGATAACTTATCTTTGTTGCCTAGTAACCTTTGAGAGTAGATGCAAATTTGGGCATGAGAACAAGAGCATCAGCGAAGCTTATATCAAAGTGCAATTCATTGAAAATTTGGAAAAATTTTCCATTTGCTCTTTGTTTTGTCCTTAAGCTTTTCATCATGCATTCTCGAGGGGTAAGGAAGAGAAGATTTGGTTTCTCAGAGAGCTACGGAGGTTCAAAACAACTCCTTGATTAGGCGGGGTTTGGACAACGAGGGTTGGACTACTAGAAGGTAGGGCGTGTCTTTATGCCGTGGGCTTGAATTATGCACCTTGTCCATTGTTTCCTTGGTAACTTGACTCATTGGCAGTGGAGGTGGCATAGGAATTCGTGGGTCCATTATGTTTGGAGGTTCACTTTGTCCACTACCTTTGGAAGAAAAAGAAGTAGAGTGGTAGGAGCAGCGGGTCGGTATGAAACACCACTTGGTTGTGATCGCCTTAGCATCGCCCCTGGGTTAGCGATCGTGTTGCTCGGTAAATGCACAGCCAGGGGTCGATCATTTAAAGACTTCTTGGATCGACAATCGGTGACCAACAACCTATTCATTTCATCTTGGGATTTCATAAGCGCTTGATAACTCATCGGATGATGGTCTGGAGGAGTAATGACGGGGAGGAGGCTGGAGGGACAATTTGTGGCCGTATGTTTTGATTATGACCAAAATTCCCTTGATTAGGATTCACATTCCATGAAATTGATTCCTCGATTGAAATTGTTTTGATGAAGGTTCCCCGATGTTGGAAACCTTGATTGGGTCCAGGATAGAAATTACCTTGGTTTTGATAACCTTGGTTCATTCTTGGTTGGTTTTGATTCGGTTTTGTATGTTGTGATTACGATTGAAGCCGGGTGGTGCTGATTAGTGTTATACGGTAGTGTGGTTGACGTAGTCGGTATTGATTGTGGTTTACGAAGCTACGGGGCTTGGTAAAGGAAGCATCGGTTGCTTGACAATCATAATGCTGCGTGTGGACCACTACAAGTTTCACACACCTTGTTCTGACTTTGGTTGGTTCGGGCTTATGAATTTCGCTTTTGATTTCCTTAACATCCTTAATCGCCTAGCGGATGGCATCCGTTAGAAGCGACTATCGGGCTGCTAACTCGAAGAGTTCTTGGATGAAGGAGGCAGTGTTAGGAGTATTGACTTTGTTGCGAGAAATAGGAACTTTGATTTTGCTCATGAAATCTCAATCCATCTTTAGGTCTCGGTTCAAGATATTGCGCTGCTGCGGCTGCATTCAAGGAATCTTGATCATTACCGTTCAACCCATTGTAAAGATATTGACTTGTTGAAGCTCGTGAATTCATGATGGGGCATTTCACGAGGAGATCTTTGAATCTCTCCCATGCCTCTCCAAAGTTTTCATCGAAATTTTGACGAAATCCGAAATTTCATTTTGAGATTAGTCGTCTTTGATGGAGGAAAAGTAGTTCACAAACTTTTGAACAAGATCCTCCCAAGTTTCAATAGATCGAGGGGTTCTTTTTCCGCCAAATCAAAATTTGTCCCTCAAGAGAGAATGGAAAAAGCATCAACTTGATGACTTTTGTGGAACATCCTTGTAATTGATAGTTGAAGTCAATTTGTTAAACCAACGGATGTGTGCATCTGGTCTTCACGATCGAGCCCGTGGAATTGATTTGTAGACACAAGTTGGATCAAATGTGTCTTGATTCGAAGTGATCGAAATTGATTACGGGTAAAGCGATGGCATCTCCATAACCCTCGGTGGGTGCACGGAGCATTTCCGCCATAATGCGTTCGTACGCCATTTCGGCCGGGAGGTGGTGGTGGTAGGCGTTCCTCGATCACGGTGAAGGAGCTGAGCGTCTCTACGTCTTGAGGAATCTTTCAAGTTCTAAAAGTGGACTTGTAGAGCCCGGAAGAGCAATCTTGCATACTATGTATAAAACCAATTTTCAAAACAAATGAGGCAAAACACAAGTGAACTTAACCAATAATCACGGATGAAATGGCTTCTTTGAAAAAGGTACACCAAATCACAAGTGACACAAAGGCAAGTTTAAATCGATGTTCGGGAACTTATTAATGGTCGCACCCCAGTTAGGTAGTGCCTTTGCCTTGATTTGCGGTGGTTGATTTTATGTATTCAATTAAGTACCCTTTGAAAAGGCGTAGGTTAGATTTGTGCGGATGGGTTCAAAACTTTTGGACAATATTTTTGTTATCGTCCGTTTAATCAAATCGTATCTCTTCAAGAATCACCTTAAAGAGAATACAAAATAAACGTTCGATTGTTTTGTTGTTTATATTTTTTTGGTGTTTTAACACTTTAGGAAAAGTGTTAATGACTTTTTGATTTTCTTATAACTTTACAAAACTTTTTACAAATGGTGGGTATGTGCGACAATGGATCCGAAAATGGCTAGACTGCGCTAAAGCCTCCCGTGCGCGCCAAAATTTTGATTAGTGCCAAGCAGTCAAGTCAAACAGACTTGGAGCAGCTCGAACACAAATACAATTAAGTCACGGAGAATAGATTGAATTCCGGGTCGTTTAGTCCCGAGGAGACTCGATGGTGTGTTAAGCAGCGATTCGAGATGATGGGATGATCACTAAGGATAGTGATGCAGTAAAGGTTATGATTAGAAATTACACTCTTGATTGGTTGGAAAGGAATGGAGTCTGATTTGGAAAGCACAACAATCAAATGAGAAAAACGTAAACGTAAGTTTTAAAAACTACGCGAACGCACAAAATAAAAAGTGAACACTAAGAAATAAAAACCTAAAATATAAAAATGACATTTTAGAATCCTAAAATAAAAGAAAATTATTAGAAAAGAAATTTATTTTAACACTATTTAATTAATTACTATTAATTAAAAACTATTTTAACTATTTAATAAATACCTAAAATAGAAGAAAATAGGAAATAAGGCTGAAAAATAAACTTATGATTCTGAAAATCTAAAATACTATAAAACTAATTTTAAAACTAAAATATATTTTTCACACTTTTTATCTAATTATTATTAATTAATAACTATTTAAAATACACTTAAATACTAGAAAATAGAAAATAAACTTGGAAAAATAAAATTTTAACTTTGAAAAATCTAAAATATGATAAAACTAATTTTAAAACAGAAAATATATTTTTTTAGACTTTTTAATTATTTATTACTAATTATTTACTATTTATTAGCTATTTATAATTATAATAAATACTAAAAAGATAAAGAAAAATCTGAAACTTTTTCTAAAAATCCTAAATGATATGAAACCTAAGAAAACTATAAAACAAGATTTGCTTATTAAAAGTTGAAAAGAAAAATCAAAAAGCTAAAAATCTTAAATAAACGCTATCACTATTTTTATATTGATGTTTTGTGATTTTCTTTTGAAACTATTTATATACTAATAATAAGAAACTTTAATAAAGACAAAATTTTACAAAGCACAAAAAGCTATTTTGATGGCTTATTAGCCCAATGATTACCTTTATAGCTTATTTGGGTGAGAAAAGCTCAAACAAGCTTGAAACTTGAAACAAAAGCTCAAAATAGATGTGAACAAGCTTATTGAGCAAATTGAGGCTAAATTATACCAAGTAGAACTCGATAAGCCAAGAATAAGCAATAAGAACTTTTGCTTTTTGACGAAAAAGCAGCTGACAACTTATAAGTCGTGTGACCCATAAACAAGCTCCAAAGTGAAAAATAAAACTTGGCAATCAAAGAGGACCTAGTTGGCTTTCCAAAGAACCAGAGAACACAGGAATTGGACAAGAAATGAGCTTGATGCAAGCTTGTCAAGATGGGCTCAAAATCTGTGCACAGGACACAATGGCAGAACAGGTGCTCCAAAGAAGCAGTGAAATAAGCACTCTAAAAGCTGAAAGACCAAGAACTAATATTTTTGTATTTTTCTACACCAACCAAACTACAAATCCTCCAAAGCTTATACTCTGAAACCTACTAATGAACCCACAATGAAATTCCCAAGTTTATTCAAAAATGACCCATTGAGATTTTGACTTTTTTAGAAAAACTAAAAAGTTGACCAAAATGGATTTTGATTTGATCTAAAGTACTGAATATGATGTTATAAGTTGAGATAAGACTAACTAGAGCAATATTATCAACTTTCTAACACAAAACAATGATCTTGGATTTTAAAAACTCCAACAGTAACTGTGGATACAAGATTATATGAAATTTTGACTTTTTGCTAAAGAGGACTTGCTTTCTTGACTAAAATTAGTTACTTAGACCTGTTTAGTCAGTTTTCCAACAAAGCCAAAGACCAAATAACCTTTGAATACCATAGACCAAACAACTCCTTAATGATGGTATCATGAACTTTTGAGAGTAAAACGATTTCAAACCATGAACTTGATTACAAACCTTGTATTATCAAATGTTGAACTAGGAAACTTAAACCAACAACATTAACAACTAAAACCAGAATCTAGACCTAAGCTAGTTTATTTGTCAAAGTGGAATTTTATCAAAACACAAATTTAAATTAACAAACTCTTGATTTTAAGGTTTAAACTAACTATATTATAACTAGTGAACACTAACAAGAAATCACAACAACAAGTTACCACATGACAAAATGCAAAATTACTCAAGAAGGCTTACAAATGTGATGCGGTGAAAACCAAGAACCAAGACGAAATAGAACTTCCTATAGAACCTCCAGGGTTCACTAACGAGCCATCCAAAATACACTTTCTCCAAACTTTTCTTGTACCTTTCAGTGATTTTTGATTTTTGAAGTATTTAATGGCTATTTTTGGTATTTTCTATTTTTTTCTTCTAAACTGAATTTTAGGGTAACTAAAAGCTTCAATGAGCTTTCTAGGAGCTTAAGTGACTTATACTAGTCCATATTAACAACTGAAAACAACATTTAGTATAACATGAAATTTTGCTTAAACATGAGATTTTTGCATAAACTGAAATTTGACTTGGCACTTGAATTTAAGGTTCACAAAAGCTTTATCATAACATAATAACTTGAAATACAAAGTTTTAAGCTTAAAATACAAACTGAAATTGAAAATTACACTAATTCGACTTGAAAAATAAATACTACTCTAGATATCTTGATACATTGTATTTCACTTCCTCTTTATAGACTTTTAGCAATCCCACATGTCTTCTGAGACTTTCCCACCAAACTAGAGCCATTGGATGCTTGAGATTGATCATATCCGTCCATTTGTGATTTGGCGCCAAAAATTCCTTATAGCAGGTTTAAGCTTTTAATGAATTTGGTTGTGTCAATTAAAGCTTTTGGAATGTAGGGGAGTTGGAGGGGACATGGTATGGGGGAGAGTTGAAATTATGGTGAAAACAGGTCTGGTTTTGAGGTTTCAGGCATGGGAGAGACATAGCTACAGTGACTGGCGGTTTTTCTTCTCTTTGACTTTCTTTGACCACAGAGTATTAATAACAAAAGGGGGGTCAAGGCCAAGGTTCAAGTGGGGTCAAGGGTCAAGTAATATGGGCTAGCAGTTGGGTTGGGCTAGTGTTTGGATTGGATTTTGGGCTTGGATAGTTATAAGTGTCCGTTTGGTTTTAGCTTAGTACAAGGACCCATTTTGTAAATTATCCAAACTCAAGGACTGAAAGTGCCATGTTTCCAAACTTCTCACAAGGACTAAATTTGCCAACTTTGATAATACAAGAACCCTTTTTTGCATAAAATTCATTTTTAAAGGTCCAAGGACTATTTTTGTAAATTTCCAAAGTTAAGGGACCTTTCGCCAATTGACCAAAGAATCATTCAAGGATCATTTTAAACAACTTAGAATACTTCAGGGACCTTGAATGATAAATTTCCATTTTTGAATTCGAGGACTAGATTTGACAACTTTTAAAACTCGGGGACTAAAGCGCCAATTTTGCAAACTTGAATCATTTTCATCGATTTTGATATTTTGCATTTAAAACACATAAAACACTGATTTGTGATAATTTGATCATTTGATGTGTTTTGAGTGTTTCGAGATGATTTTGCGGTTTTATAGTGCAAAATGATGAGTATTTAGAGCTTCGTGATTAGCTAGACTCAGTGTAAGTGATAATATAAGCTAGTTTAGTGGTTAGCTCAATTTAAATTGCAAAACAATGATTTAAGTGGTGTTTGGATCTGTTGCATAATCTGAGTTAGAGGGTTGCTCAATAGTTGAGACCAGTTGTTTTACACTTGTTTAGTCAATTGAAACTCAATCTAGTTCACATTTACTCACTGCATAAGCTCAAAGTCAAAATCACCTAAGATCTGTCTTAATTGCTTAACTGTTAGGATTTTTAAAAATCAAAAACTTGTTTTGTGTTTAGAAATCATAGATATAGCTTCTGATGGTTTAGTCTATCATCAAATATCATTTTCAATCACTAAATCTAGTTTCAAAGTTCAATATAGTCAACTTTTCAAAATTGTCTCAAAAGTCAAAAGTGTAAAATCCAGTTTTCACCCAACTGGGGTGATTTTTCATTGATTCATTCTTGGATCAATTTAAGTAAAATTTTGGGTTTTACAAGATCAGTTGGTCTAGTTTCTTAATATGATTTTTGCAGATTTTTAGTAATTTTCTACAAGCCTCAAAGTAGCTTGTCAAAAAGGGCATAAGTCCTCACATGCTTACGCTCGGTGTATCTTGAGTGTGCACGTGTTTTGTCTTGAGGCTTGTCACAAGCTCATCAGAGCTCATCTTGGTCTAGATTTTGGTTTATAAGTAGCTAGTCAGGTCTCCTTCAAGTTCCTACACCTGGTTTTGAGTTTAGCTTATTTGAGTAGCTTATTTTCAAGCTCCAAAGTAGTAGCATAAAACTGTTTTTAGCACTTGATTTCAAATCATCAAATCTGTGCAGTTTGTATTTCAGAGGTTAAAGCTAGTTGTATTTAGTTGTTTTTGAGTAGTTTTAGCTCAATATAGCTTCTGTGTTAAGTGGGTGCTCAGTTGGTCCCTTGTGCTTATTTTGAGTGCTTATTTACAAGCACTTTGCATTGCAGTTCCATAATTTTGCACACAAGCTACTGTTTTCATATTTTTATTAGATTCAGTATATTATTTTAGACTTTTCTTGAATTTTTCATATTTTTCTAGCACTGTTTGCTATTTTTCTTCATTTAAAACAGTTTTTAAGCCTTTTTAATTAGCTTTTAATACAATTAAATCAGAAAAACTTCAAAAAAATAGGTTTTCATTTTCCTAGGTTAAGATAAATATAAAAGTAAAAAATATTTTTCCGATTTTTCATAGTTTAATTTGTAATTTTAGCAATTTAATTAGTTTTAAATAGTTTTTAATTCATAGAAAATAGAAAATAATCGGAAAAATATAAAATTAGTTTTGAAAATTCTATTTAGTTATTTTAGATTTTCTAACTCATAATTTCATTTTCTAGCTTTATTTCATATTTTCTTGTATTTTAGGGTATTAATAAATAAGTAAAATAGTTTTTAATTAATAATAATTAGATAAATAGTCATAAAATAATTTTCTTTTCTTAAAATTTTCTCTTATCATTAGGTTTGTAAAATGTCATTTTATATTTTTAGGATTAATCTTGTTTTAGTTTCACATTTTCTTTTATGCGTCGCGTAGTTTTAAGTTAAATTTTATAAAGAAAAATCAAAAACATCATTTGCAAATAGTGATAGCGTTTATTTAATATATTTTATCTTTTAATTTTCTTTACTTTGCATTTAAGCCCACGTAATTTATATACTTTTCTTGATTATAATCGATCAAAACCTTTTTAAATTCAAATTCTCGATCATCACTACGTTTGGTGATTCATCGCATTCGTTGGGATTTAACGACGCGGGAAACACTACATTCCTCGATCTTCATTGCATTGGTGTATCGAAATTTGTTTGAAGTTTATTACGGTTAGCCATTCATGAGTGGGTAAACATGTGATATAACTGCGACGGCTCAAAGTCGATCACCGTAGCTATTAAATCACTCCAAAGGGAATTGGACAATACACCCACAAAATTACTTGCTGGGAAGCTTGAATCTATATATAAGAATGAAATAATAAGTTTAGATAATTATTTAGCGTTTTGAAGGAAATTTCTCTAGTAAAGACTATTTGAATTATTGTGACATATATATATATACATATATATATATATATATATATATATATATATATATATATATATATATATATATATATATATATATATATAGGATAAAGATCAAATAAAAGACAAATATCCGTAAAAAGATAAAAGATTTTTTTTCAAAAAAATTCACGAAAAATTCCCAAAAATCCCATAAGATCGGGTATGATGGTGCATGAAAAGTTGTGAAAAACTTTTTCTAAAAGTGGATATTTTTCGAAAAAAATTATGAAAATACGTTTAGCATTAAATCTTTTTTGTGCATCAAAATTGGTTTTACACCCAACTTCTTTTGACTTTTTCATCAAAATAACATTCTTGTCAAACTAAAACAAGTTAAAATTTTGTGCATCAAAATTTTTTGCTCATCAAAATTAGTTTTTGTGCATTAAAAAAGCGTATCAAAACTCAAAATTATAAAAATGTTTTCACAAAAGTTTTATGCACCAACATACCCAATCTTGTAGGATTTTTGGGAATTTTTCGTGAACTTTTTTGAAAAAAATCTTTTTATTCTTTTTACGGATATTTGTCTTTTATTTTAATTCACCCTATATATATATATATATATATATATATATATATATATATATATATATATATATATATATATATATATATATATATATATATATATATATATATATATATATATATATATATATATATATATATATATATATATATATATATATATATATATATATATATATATATATGTATATACAAGTACCGGTGTGCATATATACCAATATATACGGGCCATGTGCGCTATATATAGCAATACAAAACAAAAAAGGAACGTCATGGACTAATCACACCGCCACAGATAGTGTCATGCCATTGGTGCCTCAATAACATGGTCATGGTACCTCCATGACTAGTTAGGTCGGACAACAGAACAAACAAAGCTATCCAAATCATAAAGAATCAATCATAGTATAACCAAACAAAGATATATCAAACTGAAACCGAATCTCATATCAAATGAGATAGCAAATATCATAGCAAATGGGATAGCAAACGAATATCATAACAAATGAAACAATGTCAAGGATCAAAAAGTCATAGTTGTCAGGATCCCGATCCTGATCTTAGGTTCTTTCAATTTTACGATACTGCAAAGCAAAAACGATCCGGATCCTACATAGGATCTTTGCAAGCTTAAGATCTTATAGGATCCCGATTTCGACCATACGATCTTACGATCTAATCCGATCCGATCTTACTTTTCTCGGATTACAAAGTAAAAAACTACAAATTTATGGGTTATTTGTTTGTAGAATTCAAAAAATAACATGTTAATCTTTTAAACATTTTATAATCATAATTTAGGACAACATTTATATGAAACATTCAGAGTATTTTGTGGTTATAATGTATTAGAATTTGTAGATTTGTATAAAATTATATAAATTATTAAGAAATAACATTAAAGTAGGATCTTAAGATCCCGATCCGATCTTACGATCACGATCTTGCAAAGACGAAAACGATCATGGGTAGGATCCCGATCTTGAAAACCTTGCAAAAAGTCATGAGAAACCCTTACTAAGAAATGATAGAATATCTGTACCTTATCGTAAATGAAATGATCACAAGGAAACACACGATACTCCTTCAACGAATCAACATGAATTAATAATCATTTATTATTTATATGTCCATTTATTCTTTTAATGATGTAACTGACTATTGCCTTAATACTTATTGTTATTCGTAGTATCGTACTATTATTTTAACATAATTAAGGTTTGATTATATGTAGCCATAACAAAGATTTAAATGTTTCATGAATAATGAAAGATTGAATGAGGACAAACCAAATTAGAGACAAAGCAAACTCGAGACCACTATCGAAATAAACAATACCGAGACTCAACATAATACTTAGATTAGGGGAAGACACGTGCGAGGTCAAAACCCAAATTACAAATATAAGCATTAATAAGGATAGGTCGAAACATAAACTTATCCTTTAAAACGAAAGATAGGTCGAACACACAAACACACACACGAACACAAGGGACAAATGAGGCATGAATTATCTCAATAACCATGCATGCAATACCGAAACCATATGTATCACACAACTAAAACGCAACACACTCGAGACACATGCTTACAAATCTTTTATAGTATTCAAGTTTCTTAAGTTGTTAATTCTGCTTATACACCCATCAACTCAACGCACAAACACAAATGCCATGCTCGATCCTCCATATACCATGCATGTACTTCCACACGTGAAATCACAAACCCACAACCTTACCCCGATATGACTCATGTTCTATATTTATCTCGACAGCAACCACATACACACAACATGACATGATTGACATATATAAAACCCATGCATTTTAACGAGACACAACCAGGGGCGGAGCCAGGATTTCAAGTTAAGGGGGGCCGAACATAATTATAAAATGGTAACTATATAATTTGAACATATACAAAAATTTGACGCATAACTAAATATCTTATAATTATAGGAACCTGAAGTCATAAACTAACACAGTAAATCACTTGTTCCATTTTTGCTCATGAGTCAATCTAAATCATAGAAAAATTGTACCAAAAGTAAACAATAATAAGAATTTTGAACTCTTAAATGTAGTTTGATTGCTACATTGTATTTGTCTCTGTCACCAAAATATATATCATGATTTCTGAAACCCCATTATAAACAAAAAAAGTTATCTCTTGTGTAAATTAATGACCGAAGTAAAATTCTAAAAAGAATTCGTTAATGTAACAACTAATAAGTAGACAATGAGTGATTAGTGATTAATTGACCATTAATATTCAAAACACCATACATTTAAAGAATATAAAATAGAAACTAAAGTGGTTCCCTAGTTAAAAGTAAGTGTTAAAAATTTGTGGCATCAAAAATCAAAACGCTCATACTACAAATAAACCAATAATTTTATAGACACGATTTGAGCCATAACTATTTAGTTAAAAAACATGTTACGCTACATGAATACAACTAAACGACAAGTTTTATTTTGTTAAAAAACATCTTACGTCACATAAATACAACTAAACGACAAGTTCTTTAATTAAAACTGAGTTTGCTAATGTTTATATACTATATGAACAATAAAAAAAAGCATATAACTAGGTAATATATAGTAACACGTTAATAAAAATAGTACTTGTCAATTAAAAAATCCACAAAAAAGTCTATATCGTTTTGTGTAGTTATAATGGAAATGATAGATAGATTTATCTTGTTATTGTTTATGATAAATAGTACTTTTAGACCTTGAAATCCGATTTTTAAAGGTCTAAAAGCAATTACTCGAATTATAGAAGGGGTAAAAAGAAAAAAAGCTTATCAAAAGTTTACATAGATACTCTAAATATACGTAGTACAGTACAATAGTCAAACTTCTGAAAAACATAAAAACATTAAAAATGTTTGTTTATCTCTTTCCTTCTGTTTTCTTTCTTCTCCGATCAATACCTTCTTTTTCCGGCAAGAACATTTAAAATTATAAAAGTAAAATGGTTGATTGGGAGGGGCCGATCATTAACATTCCTCAGAAAATGAGCTTTTAGACTGTATCACTTCTTTATTTTGTTGTGTTTACGGCGAGTTGGGAGGGGCCTAGCACCCGCTAGCCACCCCATCCCCTCCGCCCCTGGACACAACACGATTTGAATTAAAGGGCACACAAGTGAGACAAACAAGGTTTAAAGAAGCTAGATCAATCCTAAGTCCTAGACAATTTCATGTTCACTAATAAGAACAGATCTCTATGCATGCTTAGTTTCTCTATAGTCATCTTTATTATCATAATTATAAGCTAATCTTGATAAAGGCCCCATGCAAAACGTCTTCTTCATATATTATACGTAATACATAGTATTGCCGAAAATGATTTCGAACTCTTCATTACATGTTTTCGACATCAGCTTATATTCATGATCATGGTTTCATAGTTTTAAGTTCTAGAAATAGAAGCAATCTCTTTAACCAATAACCTACTCGTTCCTCTTTAATGCAACTCGATAACATATCATGTTTTACGTATGATTAGCGACTGCCAAAAAGAAGTCAACGACTAACATCCTAGGGCTGGAACAAAGGAGAATCGAAAAGAAAAGGAAAACCAGGTTCGACAACATGTTAACAAGAATCTCATTGCACTTTATGTGGCGCTAATCTTCATATATATACATTCGAATGGTAGTAGATATGTAGCAGCTAGGCATATTTCAGATTAATGTTTCATATATATACGTATAACATGTTAGTCGTGTTATGTTGATTCGTGAATAAACTAATGTGTGACAAAGGTGGTTAACGATGGATACCTTAAGCTGAACCAAAGAGACCGAAAAGAAAAGAATAGGATGCTCGAATATCAACCACACATACAATCACCACCACAGCTACGAACACTTGAACACAATGACACGATCACAGCATCAACAAACCTTCGACTCTAGTTTCTTGATGAGAGAATATTAGGGACCATTTTATTGTTTTTGTTACAGTTACAAGAGATCACGAAGTGAATGAGAACATTATACAATCTATGAAAAGCATGTAAAGTTAATATGGAATGTCGTGTGCCAAGGTTTACGAAATGAGGATATGGGTTCTATAGACAAAGAATATATGCATGTGTTGTAGTCTCAACTCAAAACGTATGGGATATAATCAAAAGGAAAGACACGTTTATTTGCATGGGTAAGATTAGTGAGAAATGATTTGGTCTTATCACAAAAGTCGTGTGAAGCGAGACAATAAAAGAATGTATCATTTCTATTTTAGGTTATAGATTAGTGTATATATTTGAGAGGATCGGATTTTACTCAAATGGAGAAAATGTGAGAGGCATATGAAAAACTTGTGCTAGTAGTTTTGGTTTAGACAACAAACGTATATAAGAATTTAGAATAATAATTCTTGTATTATTTTCTTAATTTATAGTATAATATACATGTAAAACTTAGGGTATAATCAAAATAGTAATTAGATTGATATTTTAAAATTCAAGGTGTTATATTTAAAATCATACAGTTAAAAGATATAATATACGGACATAAATAAATAAATGAACATAAATGAACGCATAATCGGATGTTCACTAACATAAATCAATGGAAACGATTTTTGTTGATATTCGTTCATTTAACTAAAAGAATGTAAAATATTATTCATGTTCGTTCATTTAATAAATAAACGAACATAAACGAACTTTTTACCGAACGGTTCATGAAATGTTCACTGAACGTTCAGTTCGTTTACAGCCCTACTTAAGTCTATATAAATTAGATTTAAAATTAGCTTCCTTTTTGAAAGTGTAATACTTGACTGTAAATTCAATTAACCAATCAAAATATAACGTTTATTTACACATAGGTAAAACTGTTTTCTAAAAATAAAGCTCACAAGGTCATACGCATTTTCAGTTTTTTTCTCCATCATATTCTTTCACCGAATTTATCGTAAGTTTGACTAAACCAATTTAATTTTAATTTTTTGTGATCAATAAAAGAGCTTGATTTTATAATTGAGCTTTCAAATTAGTCAATTAAAAAGTTGATTGTCTAAAAAGATTTTATTTAACCAAAATCTAAATGTAGGTGTTTAAAAGTGAAAATTTTTTATATAAATAACTATAGCACAAGGGACATCTAAACCATTATATTTTAATGCTTCCTGTTTGGGCCTTTTTTAAATGGCCACTATCTGTTTTATGTCTAGCCCGTTTCAGCCCAGCATTTTTTTTGTTTTAATACGGATAACATAGGCTGATAATAAGTATTCTTCCACCGCTCCCACAGTGCCAGATTTATCTTCACCGACATCAGCACCGACTTCTTGATCAACCGGAAGGATTAAACCATCCGTTGGTAATAAGGTGTTAAAATGAAACCGGAAGGATTCCAATGGGATTAAGATTGAGAGAAGAAGAAGACACCGACATAAAAAAATGAAAAAGAAGAAAGACGTCAAGTGACTGTGGGGGGTTTTTTGTGGGGTTTTACTTTTTATCCATGGTAAAAATTCTTCATCTTTTGTTGATGACGTGGTTTGATTTTTAGGCCCGTTTTTTGCAGTAGTTGTGGCTTCGTCATCTAAAGATTGGATTTTTTATATGGAAGAATCACTAATGGTACATGTTTTTTATGCAAGGTTTATTTTTATTTTTGATTTATTTGTTGTTAATGTTTTGGCCTAATTTATGTTACAGTAGGACGCTTATAGACTATTTGAAAGTGAAATTAGGTTGAATGCAAGAAGAAAATGATAAACTCGAAAGGGTATGTAGTCTGATAAGTTTTACTTCTATTGACTTTAACTTTCAAATAATTATGTCCTAAAAGATTGAAACTTTTTTATATGTGGGATTTTGCTTTTGCAGATGTGAATTTTTTTGAGGTTCGGGGCTACGAGGGTGAATAAGTTGGGCTACGAGGGTGAATAAGTTTGATGTGGAGGATAAGCTTCACACGCTTGAGCCTTTGGATTTGGGTAACTTTTTATTTAGTGTAATATAGTTTCCGTTTATATCCATATTTTGTTACAAACATGAGGAATTTGAGACAGATTGGTAAAGTTGGTGTTTTTTTGTTTATATTATGGTTGAATGATTATTAGTTGTTATATATATTTAAAAAGCTTATGAAAAATGGTTTTGTTGCAGTTTTCAGTGTGGGACAAGTGCGGCTTAGGTTGGTTTGGAAATTATTTCAGAAACTGAGGTGAGTGTGTCGAATGAGGATAGTTCCATACAAAATTGAAGTGTGTTTTTGGACATTTAGTTTTTGTATAATGGAATGTAGGTTAGGGAAATCGTGATAGACGGTCATGAAGAAGTAAAAGTGGGCAATGGAAAGTTACAAAGCAGTCTTGCAGGCGATTTGATATGAAGGCTCGATAACCATGGGTCTATTTGGGTCAGATAATCGAAAGGTATTTCTTTTCTTGAGTGCAATGTAAAGTCAACATAACATATAACAGTGGCGGTTTCTGATTATTAAGCGTATTTTTTTATCATGGACGTAAGGGATCAAAGAAAGTGGTCTTATTCTTTGCTAAGGTGACTTTTCTTGCTAATCTATAAATAGTTTCTGCCTGATGATTGATGATGTTTATTTATGTTACACGATGACAAAATATAATATAATGCTTCAACTTGATTTTTTATTTTACATGATCTATATTAGTGTCTACAACATAGTAGTCGAAAAAGGGGCGTGCAACGAAACCCATCTTAAAGGTGAGCATAGTATTCCGTCTTATAGGTGAGCACAACATCCCATATTATTCATATATATTTAACATTGTGTTTGGGCTTTCTTATCAAGAATTTTCGAAATAAGCACCTTAAAGCTACGTATTACTGAGTAACTTACTTCATGCATAATTAATCATTTTAGTAGTTTTATTGCGCGATCACAAATGCCCATGTAGCCTTTATACGTCTTATCCTAATACATAAGTAAATTTATATAGCAAACTATGTTGTGTGGTTTTTGTGAAAAGTTTAATACCTACATTTGGGTTGTGTGATGCAGGCCAAAAAGAAAGGTAAGTGTGGTGAGTCAGTTGTCGCTGAAATTGATGGATTACGAGAACTTCACCATAGGTCAAAAACTTTATGATTAAATTCAAGTGTTTTTTAAAGTTTGTTGCTGCTAATTTTGACTGATCGGGTGCCGATCTATATGTTCAGGCTTCTAGCTGTTGACTGATTTGCAACAAACTACAATACTTTTCCGATGTGGTTGAATGAGTAAGGTTTTAACGTCACCATCAATGGCATAATTATATTGTTTTTTACTGTTATGAGCATTATGCAGTGTAATGGATGCTTAAAGAAGACTTCAAGAATGGAATACTGGAAAAAGAGATCCATCATCTTTCTTGCCCGACTTTTAAAGACCTGGCCTTTGACAGCTATGATAATGAAAAACATGCTGCAAACTTTTTAGGTACGTTGAATTAGTAAGAAAGCCAAAAGGGCTGATTTAAAAGGAATTGCATATAAGAATAAGATGATGACATAGTTTATTTTATAACTTTTAAACAGGGCTATATGATGAAAGCATGAAATGAATCTTTCGGTATGGTACAAGGTTGGTTTGGAACTTGGTAACATCCATGTTTAAGGCTCAACCAAACCATGAACTAAGCTTTTATAATAAAATCTTTTATATTTATAATTATCTTAGAAGTCTATTACTGATGTTTCTTAACTTTTAATCAAGCAACTGCAAAACTCTTGGAACTATAGCTATAGGACGTGGGGTTGCTGATAAGGGAGGGAAAACATGTTTCTGTTGCATTTGACGCATTGGGGGAGAATTTCAAGAAAATTGTTCTCCCGGAAGCTGTTTGAGTTTTCCTAGGTATGTCTACCTTTAAACTCCCGCTGCATTATATATTCAATATTTGCGATTATACGCGAGCATTTTTGAAGCGATGGCGGTGGCCAAAATCGCAGACTTACACGCATTGTGTGAAGTAGTGGTCAAGGCAAAAGCGTTGGGTTACACGAACCGGATCGGGATGATATTCTTTGGACCATATGTAGTCAAAAAGGTATTTGTAGCGTTTATATTTGTGTTTCATTTTATTTCCATGACGAATATAAGTTTCATTTGGAGCATAAATTTAAAATTACGTAATCTA
This sequence comes from Chrysanthemum lavandulifolium, assembly GCA_022545495.1. Classification (NCBI taxonomy): domain Eukaryota; kingdom Viridiplantae; phylum Streptophyta; class Magnoliopsida; order Asterales; family Asteraceae; genus Chrysanthemum; species Chrysanthemum lavandulifolium. Next base: position 162,593,271 of record CM040244.1, on the reverse strand, counting down.
TAGTCATAATAAGAAATGATAAAGACCTTATCAAGATTCCGTTTTGTAAATGAACATTATAATAGCGATTCAAGTCTGTTTGTAAATGAACATTATTACAACTGTTTTAGGTCTGGCCGACTAACTCCTTCCAAAGATAACTCAAGTCTAGACCATGCAGACACGGTCGCGTCGGCGTTACAGATATTCAAGGAACCACGAAGGCGTTGCATCGTCATCGACGACACACCAGAGGTGAGGAAAATGTCATAACAAGAAATATCCCGAGCGAGATAACTCCTCCTCCAAACACATACGAACCTACAAAACAGAAAGACCATAAGATCAATGGCACATCGAGGCGGTTCGCAAAGAGTTGTTTGCGAGCGACAACAAAGAGGGTGGGCGTGACTCTAAGAACCAAAGCACGAGTAGCACAATAAGCGGTAATGAACACGTGTAGAAGCGATCGTCTTTGATGCGATATGTCTGATGGCCGTTAGGATTTAAGTATTGTAATATGTATGCCACCTGCAACACCTTACTTTTAGGCTACTATCACGCATGTTTCCCGCTATTAGGCCTAAAACATGCATTTTTCTGTAATGACAAGCGGCCATAATATAGATGTAGGATTTTATTTTTTGTAGCTCACTTCAGAAATGGTATGCAATTGGAACCACATTGCATCGCAGGTACAAATATCTTGTTGTTGCTACTATTTGTATGTTTCAGGTTTTTCTTATCAGTTGTGAGACTAACAATTTTTTTTTTTAAATGTAGGGTGATGAAATGCAGGCGAGGTCACGGGTAACAAAGTCAATTACAGGGTCATATATGTAAGGTCGGAGGTTGGGTAGAAACGGGTCAATGCCGATGGGGCTTTCTGGTCTTTCTCCATACTTGCATTTTACATAGCTATCAACACAACGTTGTGCCTTGCAGGCCCGTAAAGTACGCAAACTTAATCAATAAGTTGTATATTTTGTGGAACCAAGCTTTATTTGAACTTAGTTATATGTGACAATCCGTCAATTTCCCGGCTATTATTTATATCAGAATATGCGAGTTATTTATTTCCTGATCATTATGACTCTAAAACGAGAAGTCATCTCGTGTTTTCCGAAGTCCCGACACCACACGCGTACCGACACCATAATAAAATTGGCACAGAATTTCTTTCCAATTTCAAAGTAATAATAATACCATATTAATCCACTCAAAAACGCTCCAAAAATATAAAATTTATAAAATACGGATGCAGAAAAATATTCTCGTAAATAAGCGTTATCCCAGCATGCGAACAAGTTATACGGAGTACATAAAATACAATTAATAATAATAAAAATAAGAGTAAATTGCACTTTTGGTCCTTGTGGTTTGGCCAAATTGCAGGTTTGGTCCCCATCCTTTCGAAAGTGCAACGATGGTCCCTATTTTGAAGTTTTGGTTGCATGTTTGGTCCCTGGTCAAAGTTAAATGACTAAAATACCCTTGTATTCTTCCCCTTTAATTTTCAGATTATTTTTCTTTTTATTTATTCATCCAATACCAAGATCATAAACAAGAACTCAAATAAACAAAACTGCAATTTACTCTTAAAACAAAACCGCTCCTACTTTCACACACAAATCAATAATAAAAGCACAAACACTCTCAAAAACAATTTCAGATCTAGCAAAGATAAACAAAAATACAAAAACCACAAAACCATATAAGAAAAGAGAGAATGATATACCTATCGCCTTCACAATTAACAAGACGAAAAGCATTAGTAGTTGAAGAGGGAAGGGCCAAGCTGTTGCGTAGTTTGATAGCGGCATTGATCCATGTATCAAGGAGCTTCTCAACATTCAAAGGGTCTCTGCATTTCATTTGATCAAGTAATAAATAAATAAACAAGTTAATGAAAGGGTGATTGGTTGATTAGTAATTAATAAAGGAAAGAAGTTATACGATGTGGAGGATGAAAGAAGTTCGTGTTGAAGCTGCATAAGCCGAACACAAAACATGGAAGAAGAATTGTAAAAGCCCCAAGCGAAAGGGGTTTGGGTCTGTCGTCAAGAACGAGCGACATCAGCGGTTTAGGGAGGGCGACCAATGATTCGATCAACGGCACCACTATAAACCATAGGGCTCCCACCATCGCGAAGCAATTTGGGTTTTGCCTTTCTTTAGGATAACCTTTGCAACCTCTTCTTTTAATTAATCAATTAATCAATCAATTGCTAGTAATTAATTTCACATATATAATAGTAGAAGTAAAGTAATGGTGGTACCTTTGGAAGAAGCGATGTCCTGAAGGATGGTTGATGAAGTTGGAAGAGCGAGACAACACATGCTGCTGGTGAATAGCCTAGTACCAGTACTACCAGCTGCTGGTGAAAGTGGGAGTGGTTTTGTTTTAAGAGTAAATTGCAGTTTTGTTTATTTGAGTTCTTGTTCATGATCTTGATATTGGATGAACAAATAAAAAGAAAAAATAATCTGAAAATTAAAGGGGAAGAAGACAAGGGTATTTTAGTCGTTTAACTTTAGTAGGGGCCAAACACGTCAACCAAAACTTGAAATGGGACCATCATTGCACTTTCGAAAGGATGAGGACCAAACCTGCAATTTGGCCAAACCACAAGGACCAAAAATGCAATTTACTCTAAAAATAATACTAAAACTGAAAATCTATCCTAACCCTATACGACATATCCTTTTCTGCTTCCCTCTATCTCTCTTCTGCAAATAGAAACCACAAACCCATCTTTCACCTAAATAGATCATCTCCTTTTCTTTGAACATGGAAATTCACTCTTGTCATCACTCCCAACTCGTCAACCTAGTGCTAGACATCGCAAGGAGGCTTCGAACGTGACAATCAATGAAGTGATATTAGCCAAGAAAAGGTCTCTTCCATTTGAAGACCAAGAAAGAGGAGTCAATTCCATCCCATTATTCTCCTACTTATGTCCATGGTATCACAGATTCAACATATCTCTCATAATCAAAAAATTAGGGTTTCCTTGAATCAAAGGGCTTTTCAAAATTGGTTTAGGGGTTTTGTTCTTGGGAGATAGATGAAGCTATTTCAGAAGTTAATTGGTCTAATTCGAATCGGGTCACCTCCAATTAGAGTTTTTGTGTCCGAACTACTTTGAATAATGTAAGAACAATTATTCTTTTTGAGTTTCTTGTTTCACTTGAAATAGTTATTATTAGTATTATTTTTTTATCGATCGTTTAAGACTCTTAAAACAAAATAATGTTGTTGTTGTTGTTGTTTAACATGGCTATTAATAAAATGACAAACCAAGAATCTGAGTATGGTATGGGTAATGGATGTGCTTATTTTATTGATTTCTTACTTTTGCGGGCTTAATTACTATGTCAAAGCGGGGAGTAATGGAGTCTTGAAACACTAGTTGTGGGAGGTTAGTTTAAGTCATGCCGCGATCTTAGTTGCATTTTTGAGTCCCTGCGTCAAAACAACTTCATAAGAACGGGGAAAATCTTTGTCACTTGGGAGCCACGAAAATAATCCGATAAAAAAAATAGAATTTAGCTAATACGGAGTACTAGTTATGTATTAAAAAATTGATAGATCCTAATCATCTTATTAAAATATTCAAAGTAACTAAAATAACTTATTGTAATAGCCTCTTGCATATAATTTTTAATACTCAATTTAACGTACTTTAATGCTTGTTTAGCATAATTTTAATGTGCATCTACCTCTCTTGATCCTGTCAAAAAGACTTGGTCACATTGTCTAGATTTATTTGTTACAAGGACTAGTACTCGTAGGTGTCGGTGTCAAGCTTAACCAACAACCATGTCGCGAGTCGAACGAGATCGCATCGTTGAGTTGTGTCGAGGTCAAACCCTTATGAATTGATCACTCACGCTAGACATAAGGATTGGGTATAACTCATCTTGGGTCAAAATGTTTATTTTTCTATCAAATATATACAAATCTAAATTATTTTTGAAAGGCATATACAAATCTAAATTCCAGTAAAACCTTAGAGTTAGGCCTTTGCTTGTAAGAGCTGAGCTAAAGCCACAAGGCCCAATCGAGAGTCTGATAGTTCTTTGCTGGGTCGAAGCCCAACAGGCCCAAAGCGGGTGTTGGTTGTTGATTTACTTGACTGCTGGGCCACAGCCCAACTCGTACCTCAATTGCGAACAGCCCGTTGACTGTTGGTTTGGGCCACAGCCCGAGCACGACGTACCACTCGCTCGCCTTTTCAAAATTTCTCGTCGATTAATATTTTTACTTACGTTGTCATTGTAAATACTTAAATTGAGTAATGAATTTTATGACCAAAATTTGTAATCTTGTAAAACAATTAAACCAAATATGACTAAAATAACGGAAATTTTTATATGAAGATTCTTCAAAAACTAATATTTCATTTTCTTTTAGAGACACCTTTATTTACATAAATCAATTTAAACTATGCGTATAAAACTATTTTTCCCGAACGGACTCATCTTGAGATAATCTATAAACCTCGGTTCAAATATTTTATAAACATATTATTTTATTATCAAAGGCGACAATAAAAATGTTATATATACTTGTAGATATATAAATATACATATACTTTACTCATATCGATAAAACATATACATATAATTATATAATTTCATAAATAATATTTCAATTTACTTATAACATTATTTAAGCCAAACTTCCTTTACCGGTCAAATGCCATATTTTATATAAAGCTTTCGTTAAAACACTATATGTAACTTATTTCTAGCCGAAATATATAATTTTCAACATAGTTTTCAAAACAAGTTCTATTAGCCAAAATATACACATTATTTTGAAAATGACAATTTTAAAACCTAATGTGGACACAACAACAACAACAACAACAACAACAACAACAACAACAATGCTGTGAAGATAAATAAAGTTAGATAAACTTTACTTGAGGTCAAAAACTGAGACTTGTCATATTAAGCTAGGTCGCGTGTCGGTGTCATCCAATAATTCTATTTGACTGCTGCTTTAGACTACTTTTTGCCAAAATTGAGTATTCATGTACTTTTCTTCTTTCTTATTTAGGGTGAAATGCATGAACATAAACTTAAATTGTTTTTTATCTAAATTAGAACTTTTAATATATTTGAACCCTTTGATTTATATTGAACCTTTTTTGACTTAATTTGAACCTTTTAATATATTTGAAACCCTTGACTTATATTGAACTCTATTTTGACTTGATTTAGACTATTTAATATATTTTGAACCCTTAGACTCTTGGACTTAATTATGAGCTTATGACTTATTTGGACCTAATGGACCGTACGTCCTTAACCTAAAGTCTCCCGGTTCGAACAACATAAAGTCTCCACTTGTTCGAGCAATGCAAGAGTCTCCCATGTTCGGAGCGGTCTTAATTGATAGTATATAATAGTTGTTATGATGTCTTGTTAGTACATTCGCATTGTTAGTCCCCGATTGGTTTGCCGTTCGCACTCCAATTATCGTCTGTTAAATGCGGCTCCGCTTGTCTTGGGCGATGGGTAGTATGGATAAGCCGCTATGAGATCGGCCAACCTCTAGTTCCCTGTCTGCTAACGCGTATTATTTATTGTGGGGCTTTCTTGCATAACTTTATTATATATGAGGCTTCATATGACCATAGGCGTATTGACTACTAGACTTACCACTTGAAATATGGAAATGTATGTCAACTTATATGTTCTAGTCTTGTATGGGTGATGGTATCTGAATCTCATCGTTTTATACTTTTTAGGCCAAAACGCAGTCAAAGCATCAAAATGATAAAATATCACAAATAAGTGTTTTATGTGTTTAAATGCAAAATACCAAAATCAATTGAAAACGTATCGAGTTTGCATAATTGGCGGTTTAGTCCCCAAGTTTTAAAAGTTGTCAAAGTTAGTCCACGTAAATCAAAATAAAGCAAAATATCATTTAAGGTCCAATGGATTCAAAGTTGTCAAAACAAACCCTTCAAAGTTTAAGAATTACAAAATGACAACTTTGGTCCCTCAACTTTGAAAAGTGTCAATAATGGTCCCTGGGTTATTTAAAATGAAAAATTAATAAATAAAACCCTTGTACTATTCATATATGGCATAATTGGTCCTTGGAATAACTTTGGAAAAAGTACAGTTTTGGTCCCTCAAGTTTGCAAAAAAATTACAATTTTGGTCCTTGTGTATTAACAACAAACCAAACCGGACCCTAAATTGTATTAATCCAATCCCAAACACAAACCCAAAACCAATACCAGCTGGCCCAATCCAAGCCCACACCACTGAACCTTGGACCGTGACCGCGAGCGATTCAAAATCCTTTTGACCTGTCAATATACCATTTGAACCCCTTCGTTATTAATAATCTGGGTCAACGAAAGTCAAATCCCGCTTCCTTTGCATCTCTCAAAAATCCATGAAACCGAAACCACTATCCACCTTGCACGGTTTTCCACCACTTCTTCCACCACCTTTCCATTGTCTACCCACTCCCCTAACACCTCACAAACACCCAAACTTCTTTAATTGCAAAAACCTTCTTAAGTGACTTTTGGCGCCAAAATGCCAAATGGATGGTTTGATGATTTTGAAGGATCCAATGGCTAAGATGAAGTGGGAAAGTCTCGGAGATGTCGTGAGTCTAAAAAATCATTATAAAGAAGAATGAAGCAATGTAGACAAATATCTAGTATAATTTTAGTTAATGTATGTCGAATAGTGTAATTTTACATTTCCAGTGCAATTTCAAGCTTTCAAGTACTTTTTTAAGTAATCTCAGTGTATTGTAAACCTTTATCAAGAATCAATTTCAAGTTTAAGTTTCATTTTCAATTTATGCAAAATTTCAAGCTTAAATTCTCATATTAGCTTAATGTTGTTATTAGTTGTTATTATGGACTCTTAAGCTCATATAAGCTCATAGATAGCTTAATATAGCTATTAGAAACCTTAAAACTTTGTTTAGTATCAAAAAGAAAAAAATACCAAAAATACAAAAAAAAAAATAGTTAAAAATCAAAAATCAAAAGTGATGAAGAAAGAAAGCTGGAGCAGGGTTGATTCTGGATTGCCCTTGGGTTAGATGCTTCTTGGGAAGCTATAGGAAGTGTTCTCAGTTCTTGTTTCTCAGTTTTCACTTGGATTCCATTTTGTAAGCTTTTTGTTCCATTTTAGCATTTACTGTTTAAGTTATTTAATTGTTTAAAACCTTATGTTTTTATGTTTCAGTGGTATTGTTAAGTGATAATATAGATTAAAATAGGTTGCTTGTTCTTTGATATTGGTTGGTGCTTAAAATTTCATTGTCACAGTTGAAATTGCATATGGTTCATATCATGTTTCATGCTTGAATTCTCGATATTTTATGCTTCTATGGTGATATAATCATAAAATAAAGTTTAGAATCGATGTTGAGGTTGAAATCATTCATTTGTTTTGAAAATCACAAAATCGATTAGTTAAAGGTTGTTTGGATTCAACGTGTTATCTGTGCTAAAAATTGTTTGTGTTGTCACTTGTTGTTGTTATATGTCATATTAGTACTTAATAACTCATAGAAACCATAAAATTCGGACCTTGTTTACAAGAAAGTCAAAATAGCCTTTAATCTTCATCTATGAGCTCACTGTGAGGATTTAGATTGTAAAATTCATCATAGTTGTTCATAACCTGTTAATCTAGCTTAAATTCATCTCAACTTAGGTTAATATAACATAATCAGTGAGTAGGATCAATCAAAAGTTCATTTAAGTCAACTATTTAGTTTAACTTAAAAAGTCAAATTTTCAATTAATCAGTTTTTGAATAAAATAGATAATTGTTTATAGGATTTAATATGGAGTTTCATGTTTTATGCTTTTAGGTTTATAAAATTTAGTTGCTCATCTTTATCACAGTAATTTTTATAATTTTTAGTTTGCTAGTTAAACTGCTTATTTTCTAGCTTCTTTTAAGCACTTGTTGAAAACCTCCCTGTGCGGAGGAGTTGTAGTATCTGCTTGATTTCACAAGCTCACACAGAGCTTATTAGTGAACCTCGACTTTTGACCCTTAGCTTTTGGAAAGCCCATCTAGGCATCTCAAAGTTCAAAGCTTATTTTCACTTTCTAACTTATTTGGTAGAAATTCTACTTGCTTTTATTTTGTCCAAATAGTCGGTATAATCGACTCAAGTATACTGTGAGTCATCGATGTTTACAAGCTTTTCTCAAGCTCATTACAAGCTTATTAGTGGGCCCAGTGTGAGATTCTTGGCTTTTGGGAACCTCGATAAGCCGACTTCTTGTATCAAGGCTTATTTTTGGCTTTTGATCTTTTGCCTTAGCTTAAATTGGCCTTAAAGATCATGCGAGCTGTTTGGTTGCTTGGTTTAGTATAAGTGCTTATTTGCTTATTTATAGCTTATCGATGTGTTTATTTGTGCCTTTTAGCTTAATTTAAGTACTCTTAGCTTGTTTGTATCTTATTTCACCTTTGGTTCTATCTGTGAAGCTTATTTCAAGCTTATTTAAGCTTGAATCATCAAAATAAGCCAAAAGCTTAAACTGTTGAGCTCATAAGCTCTCAAACTGCTTATTTTCAAGTTCCAAAATTTTTGTCTTTATTAAAGTTGCTTAATATCAGCAGTTAAATAGTTTTGTAAAAGAAAACAATCACAAAAACATAATCTTAAAATAGTGATAGCGTTTATTTAATATAAATTAGCTTTTTAATTTTCTTTTTCAGCCTATTATTAATCACTTTCTGTTTTTATAATTTTCTTAGCTTTCTGTCACCATAGGATAATTATAGAAAAATTTGAAATTTTCTTAGTTTGTTTAGTATTTATTAGAATTTTAAATAGTTAAAAGTATTAAATAATTAATAATAAATAAATAAAAGCATAAAAATATATTTTCGGTTTAAAATTAGTTTTATAATATTTTAGATTTTTCTAAATGAAAATTTCATTTTCTAGGCTAATTTATATTTTCTTGTATTTAAGTGCATTTTAAATAATTAATAAATAGTAATTAAATAATAATAAATAGATAAAAGTGTAATAAATATATTTTCAGTTTTAAAATAAGTTTTATAATATTTTAGATTTTCTAAGTCATAATTTCACTTTTCTAGCTTTATTTCATATTTTCTTATATTTTAGATTATTATTAAATAGTTAAAAGCAGGTTTTAATTAATAATAATTAAATAAATAGTTATAAAAATAATTTTAATTTTCCAATAATTTTCTTTTATTATTAGGATTGTAAAAATATCATTTTCATATCCATAGGTGTTTTATTCTTTTAAATTTACGTTTTATTTTGTGCGTTTACGTAAACTTTAAGTAAGCGTCGCGTTCACGTTTGTTTAATCGATTGTTGTGCTTTATAGTTACGTATCCAAATACAATTCCAATCAATCGGTGGTGTAATTATCAACCAAAATCCTACGGATCATTATCCTTAGTGATCATTCTACGTCTGAGCGTTTTCAACCATTCAACCTCCGTGGACTTGACGACGGGAATCCACTAAATTCCAAGGGAAATTTGTATTGAGTTCATAATAGTTGACTTTTGTTGACTAAAACCTTTGGTCAATATTTGTTGACTGTTTTGGAACCGATCAATGGGCGGGACTTATAACATGGTGAGTTGACAAGACATTTGTAAGACAAACATACTTAAAAATGTTTTCGTACTATTTAAAGACTTTCTTAAAAAAATTGGATTTTATAATATATAAAAGGACATTTATAAAAACGGCTTTTTGTAATACATAAAACATGTGTACTCACCAACTATTTTCATAGTTGACCCTTTTTCTCATGCATTTCAGGTGATCGTCAATAATCATGATTTATGAAGTCTTTTGTATAAAGGAGTCTCCACGTGTCGTCAGTCATTATGTATAAGAAGATGTCTTTTGAAAACCAAGTTTTAAGACTTTATTGTTAAAGTCGTCTGGCACAATATTGTAACATTTTACTTTTTCCTTAAATTTAAATATGGTATTGTACTATATCTCTTTTGCGATGTATATTGATTATGTTGCACCTCGCGTTTCCGCCTCTGGCGGGGTGTGACATTATATCAGTATGTATTGGTTTACTTTGATGTTAAATTAGTATAACGACAATGTATCAAAACACCCCCGCCGCAGGGCGGGGGGTTCAAATTACTTGTTGTTTTCTATTTACCTGTGGCCACTACTTTAGAATACCGATTAATGAAAAGTAACAAGTCACTTATGTCGGATAAGTAAGACTCCAAATTAGATTAATAGGCCCAGTTACGTATATGAATAATCTAGCTCAACAGAACATCACATGCCTAGTCCATACGAATAACTCTAATGACATTTTTATTTTCCGCAAGCCCACTTTAAAGTTGATATTAGCTATCATCCCATTCTTGAAATTTCAATCTTCGTTGATTTCAATCAACAACCGTTGCTAGATTACAAGTGTGCTTGGCAAAAATACCAGTAGTGGTCGCAGTAGCATTAGCAGTTAGCAGTGAGTAGTGGCTATGAGCAGTAGTCGTTTTTTCTATAAAACGTTTAGCAACACAATTGTATCTGTAAGCGTAATGTGTAAAATGATGAAAATTTGTGTTATCATAGCTTCTAATTGGTTTCTAAATGCTACTTCATATAGCATTAAAAAATGAGCATTCTAAATTGTCGTTTACCAAACGAGCATTGAAATCACAACGCTCGACGCCCCTAAATGTTTTGCCCCAAACACACCAACTCGGGTGTAGAACTGGCATATACCAAGATCCACACCAAGATGCAACACATTTCAAGTATCTGGCGTATTCTTACCCGAAGATCATGTTAGGTACTCGAATAAAGCTTGAACCTTTTACCCATCACCCACGAGCCTATTAATCCCATACAGACCACCAACCATCAGCCCACTCCCGCTACTGTTGCACAACCCACCACTATTAGCCACCCCAATACCACTACTCCTATCCAACCCCACTCAGCCCACACAATATGCAGCAGCCCTTACGCAACAGCCCCCTATGCCTACTCCCAAAGTCAACATTCATCCAATGGTCACACGTGGTAAAGCCGTTATATCTAAACCTCTTAAGTGTATGAATTGTCAGGTCACTACTGTTTCTCCGCTTCCTCAGTCTCATGTTCATGTTCTTCGTGATCCTCTGTGGAAGCAAGCTATGTTAGATGAATATAATGCCTTAATTACTAACGGTACGTGGGTACTTGTGCCCCGTCTATCTAATGTGAATATTGTTCTTTCTATGTGGCTTTTCAAGCATAAGTTTCATGCAGATGGTTCTTTAAGCAGGTATAAGGCGCGACTTGTTGCAAATGGTCGTAGTCAACAACAGGGGATCGATTGTAATGAGACTTTTAGTCTCGTGGTCAAACCAGCTACTATTCACACTGTTCTTAGTCTTGCAGTGTCTCGTGATTAACATATTCACTAACTTGACATGAAGAATGATTTTATTCATGGTCACTTATCTGAGACAATTTACATGTATCAGCCACATGGGTTTGTAGATTCTACTCACCCAGACTATGTTTGTCATTTGCAACGATCATTGTACGGGCTCAAACAGGCCCCGCATGCATGGTTTCAGCGCTTTGCTACCCGAATTGGTTTTCAGCACAGCAAAACTGACACATCTTTGTTTGTATTTCGTCGTGGTTATGATATTGCTTATCTATTGTTATATGTGGATGATATTATTCTCACCGCTTCTTCTACAACACTTTTACAACGCATTATTTCATTGCTTCATGGTGAGTTTGCTATGACAGACCTCGGCTCCCTCAACTATTTTCTTGGCATTTCTGCTCAACGGACCGATCCTGGCATATTCTTGTCACAATCTAAATTTGCCGAGGAAATTCTCGAGAGGGCAAATATGCAGAAGTGCAACATGTACAAGACCCTTGTGGATAATAAGTTCAAGTTAGGGCCTGATGGTGATCCTACTCTATATTGCAGCTTGGCAGGTGCTCTTAAGTATCTTACTTTTATTCGACCGGATCTTTCTTATGCTGTTCAACAAGTTTGCCTATATATGCATGATCCTCGTGATCTACATTTCACTGCTTTGAAGCGCATTTTGCGCTATGTACGTGGTACTATTGATCATGGTCTTCAGCTTCATGTATCTTCTGCTGCTCAACTTACTGCATATACTGATGCTGATTGGCTGGTTGCCCTGTTACTCGCCGATCTACTTCGGGTTATTGTGTATTTCTTAATGATAATTTATTGTTTTGGTCTGCAAAGAGGTATGTTACTTTGTCTCGAACTAGTGTTGAAGCAGAATATCCTGGTGTTGCCAATGTGATTGCTGAGACTGCATGAATTCGTAATCTGTTGCGTGAGTTGCATACTCCTTTATTTACAGCTACTCTAGTTTATTATGATAATGTCAATGCGGTGTATACGTCTGCGAATCCGGTTCAACATCAGCGTACTAAGCACATTGAGATTGACATACATTTTGTTGTTATGTGGCAAGTTCGTGTTCTTCATGTCCCTTCGCGTTTTTAGTATGCGAATATTTTCACAATTGTGTTGAGTTTCGCTCTAGTTTGAATGTTCAAAGACGTTCCGCTTCAACTGCGAAGGAGTATTAGCGTGGCAATTGGATTGGTTATGTCTAGTTTACTTTCAGTATGGGCCTAGCCCAATATTTGTCCTACTATATTTCGGATACATGTTTTGCATATATACATCGCAATCGCAGTATTGGTTTGATGAGAATGATGGGGAATTAATAAATCTAATAATATCTTCCTCGATACACTAGCTTCTGTCATAGGCTCATAGCAACAAACTTTGCACTTCTTTGTCATAGCAACAAACTTTGCACACGGAGTATGTAACGACTATCGAAGTAACGAGCTAGGTTATGTTGACGGGTAATCGCTAAAGATACTTCAAGTACTATCGTATAAGTCATTATACTTGATGAACGTTAAATATTGTCGTTCTACATTCCAAAATTGTTTCTTAAAAGTAATTTGATCATTTTACACAAACTCATCTTCTTCAACTATTTATTTCTATATTTGTATGTTTTTCTTTTATAAAAAAAGTTCAAATTAATCTTTTAGTTTAAACATTAATCTTAGTTGAAATTTATAGCATTCTTTTAGTTTGATTAACTAGAACATCAAGACCTGTTGACTTTTATAGCATTTTATTATATATATATATATATATATTATATATATACTATAGGGGCGAGACGTTGGGTCTTTCTTGACACGTGTCCACGTTAAATCTGCTTCTTTCGCGAATAAGAAAATAGCGCGAGGTTTAGGTGTCGTCCCATGCAAGTAAGTCGCCCATGAGTTGGCAAAAATAGTCCTAAGGTTTAAGTGTCATTTGCAAAGTAAGTCGCTATATGCATTTGGCAAAAATAATCACTATCCAAATTCACGTCTCTAAAGCAATCCATTGCGTCAGCGGGTTTCATCCTTCGTATATCTAAAGATCGGGAACGGTGCTACGATGTACACGTCTAACATGAATTATTATCTATATCAAATTAACCAAAATAATCCCTAAGGTTCAAGCCTCTTTGCAACCTAGGTCCCCACCATTATTTATTTTGACTATTAATCTGTTTTACAAAGAGTTGCTTTAAGGCCCAACTGGATTGTCTTTAAAAATATGTAAATGGGTGATACAGCAAAACTAAGAAAAACATGTTGCCTTGATTTTTATCATATTTTACCAGTTTGAATCGTAAGAGATAAACAAAATCAATCTCAAATCCTTATGATGCAGGTTTTACTAACCATGTTTTTAATATTTATAAGTCGCGTTATCGCATAGTCTACTTGCTGTCTTGCTAACAGGCAATGTCTTGCGTGGTGTGTGTGTAGTATTCGGTAAACCAGGTCGTCCCAAGAGCTATGTGGATCGGAAATTAACTTAAGTTTATGTCACGATTTTAATTGCTTTTAAGATTGAAATAATAAATTAACTAATAAAACAAGGAAATAAAAAAAAGCAGATAAAGGCAAGAGTTGTGATCAAAGAAGGAGATGGGTGCTAACCTAGTTTTTTACTAAAATTAGCTTGCCGATGTTTCTTCAATTGTAATGTTTCGGTTTCATATATGCTTTATATTAGTATTTGTTTCCAAAATATAGCAACTGCGACTGGTGTAAGCAAAGAGTTTAATTTGTTGGCCAATTGCATGTCAATGTGTATGTGAGTATGTGAGTATGTGATCCACCATGTTCAAAAAAAATATGTGATCCACCCAGTTATTTAAAACATGAGTTTGTAGGTTGGTATTCATTTACAATGGCATTATTGAAGCAACATAAATGATCTGACACTTTGTTAAGTATAATGAGTTTTTTATGTAGAAAAAGTATAACGAGGAAGTACCCTAATTTGACAAATCAACATTTATGTGCCTTTGAACATAAAGATTGTATTGCAGGCCGCTTTTGCTCAATAAAACTGACTTCCAAGAATATTTCTTACATACACAATTATCTCGGCAGTAAAAGTAAAATCACGATTTTAAGTTATTTTGGGTTACTTGGGTCAAATATACTGGTAACAAATTCACATTTCTTGAATTGTTTGCTTTGCCGATTTTGTCATTTAACAACCAACAGCTTCCACACAAATACAAACAAAATATAAGAGATTAATGCGAATTTTCTGAATCTCATTTTCATGAAATAAATATTCTCGTAAACAAACATTATATTTCACTTATTTCGACACGCGGCAAAAATTTGCTTCACCAAGTCATTCTTTGAGAAGTAAAACAGCCGCATGACTTTATTCACGCTACAAACACTATAAATTAATATTAACTACGTATATGCTACCAACGAGCTAAAATTCATTTTTCTAACGAAAACCTAAATGAACTTTTATGCAACATTGAGTTTAATCTAGTTGCATTCTTCATGTGCTCCCTTACTTTTCACTGGCGGCGCCGCCTGTTCTCGATAATCACTCTCGGGAAAATTAGTTTTTGCTTTCTCACCACGAAAATGAATGGCGGCTCTATCATAAGCTCTAGCAGCTTGTTCAGCTGTACCAAATGTCCCCAACCACACTCTCACTTTTCTCCAAGGATCCCTTATCTCAGCCGCCCACGTGCCCCATTGGCGCTGTCTTACTCCTCTATATTGTCTTTTCCTCTTGCGCCCACCACAGCCGCCACCTTTTTGCTGAGCCCCACCATCACACGTTGGTGCATTTTGCCAAAAAAAGTTGCACCCTAAACATCCTATAATTCCACATACTTGACATACTTCCACAGGATGCTCAATTAATAGCGAAATCTTGTTATTGGTAGTATGGGTCCCACTTGTACTGGGTAATAACAATGATGACTTAATCGGGGTGTCAGTGTGACCGGATATTACGTTTTTTAAGGTTGATACAATGATGGAATGTTCCTCATCAACGGTTAATAAACAATGGTGATTAGTACTGGTTTTGAAGCTTTCAGACGTATAGCTGTTTCAAAGAATGTAATTTTTTATTTTTATTTTATAAAACAGTGTCAATTCTTTTGATGTATGAAAAAAAAATAGTTTTGCATTTTTGAAACAAGAGCAACTTTCTATTCTGGTTTATAATTCTAACACTTTATTCACTTTATTTAAGTTGTTGACATACTTATTATTATCTTTATATATAAAGGCGTGAAGGTTTGATTTCCGTGTCGTGTGAGGAATATCGTTTTTATCAATTATGACCAAACGTCTCTCCACACGTGTATTATGGCCAATCACGTTTGGTCTTTGTATAATTCTTATATGTTTCTTTGTGGAAAACGTACAAAATTAATATGGGCCTGTCTCTATGTTTGGGCTTTAGTTATTTATGGACCTAAGGTATCTGTTATTCCTCATGGTTGGCCCGTTTGTTGGTGATATACACGTTCCACCAACTTTTGATCTTCTCATTGTTACTTTCTTCTTCCAGAAGCAACCTGCAGCACCGGTAAGTAGGTTTCCGAGATCTGGTTTATTTGCATGTGTTGTGTTAGTCTCTGCGTTATTTTCATTTTTTTTTTTTTTTTTTTTTTTTTTTTTTTTTTTTTTTTTTTTTTTTTTTTTTTTTTTTTTTTTTTTTTTTTTTTTTTTTTTTTTTTTTTTTTTTTTTTTTTTTTTTTTTTTTTTTTTTTTTTTTTTTTTTTTTTTTTTTTTTTTTTTTTTTTTTTTTTTTTTTTTTTTTTTTTTTTTTTTTTTTTTTTTTTTTTTTTTTTTTTTTTTTTTTTTTTTTTTTTTTTTTTTTTTTTTTTTTTTTTTTTTTTTTTTTTTTTTTTTTTTTTTTTTTTTTTTTTTTTTTTTTTTTTTTTTTTTTTTTTTTTTTTTTTTTTTTTTTTTTTTTTTTTGGGGGGGGGGGGGGGGGGGGGGGGGGGGGGGGGGGGGGGGGGGGGGGGGGTGGGGGGGGGGGGGGGAGAAGGGGGGGGGGGGGGGGGGGGGGGGGGGGGGGGGGGGGGGGGGGGGGGGGGGGGGGGGGGGGGGGGGGGGGGGGGGGGGGGGGGGGGGGGGGGGGGGGGGGGGGGGGGGGGGGGGGGGGGGGGGGGGGGGGGGGGGGGGGGGGGGGGGGGGGGGGGGGGGGGGGGGGTTAAAGTTACGGTTTTTCCAAAAGGGGGCCCAAACCGAGGGTTCAAACCAACGGAATGACCTTTTTCCTGATTGTACGAATGTTTGGTTTTTTTTGTACAAGGTTTATTGGAAGGCCATTACCATTTGAAAAAGTAGGGCAAATTTTTTTCAATTTTTTTCCTTTATTCTTTTGTTTTATTTTGGTGATTCATTTCCATCGGGTTTGTTTCCAATCCTCCTTGGTTTTGGATTTGTGGGAAAATATTTTTATTTGGAAATTTCCTCAAACAAATACCCTTCCGGTAGGGAAATTGGCCCCTTATAACAAGCTCAAAAACCGAAGGGTTTTTTAAGGATTTTGGTTCTTTTTTTCTACTTGTTTTTAGTAGAAAAAAAATTAAGGGGGTTTTTATCCTTTCAAAGATTTGTGGGGGCAGTTGGTAAGGCCAGGCATTAACCGTCTTTGAACAGTTTTCGGAACAGGCTAAAAGTAGGGAGTTTTACCTTTCGGTTGGAAATTAAAGAAATCTTTGATAATTGTTGTTAACAAGAAGGTTTGGTTGTTGATTCTTGTTTTAAAGGCCCGTGTGTTTTTGTTAATGTTTAACTTTCGGGTTTGATTGGGTTTTTTTAAAATTCCCCATTTGAAATAAAAGGTTTTTAGCTTCCCTTTAAGGGTTGAATTTGTGTCGGTCTCCGGGTAAAGGTTTCCCATTTCCAAATCTTTTTCCTCCAAAGATCAGGTTTTTAAGGATTGTTTATTGGTTTTAACTATGATGTTGTTAAGAAAATTTGATTCTTCCATTTTTTTGTCTTATTTGAGCTTGGAATAAATTTAAACCCCGCGTCGGGGAAAATTAAGGGCTTTAACAATTTCAAAAATGAAAAATTGCCCGGGAAGGTTACAACTTTTGATGTAGGAAGTTTATGTTGCGGGAATTTTTCGATCAATTAACCAAAACAATTAAACCTTTACCCCGTATAAAGGATTTGCCCGGGATTGTTTTTTGAAAAAGTGAACTATAGGAAATTTGTTTTCAAAAGTGGGACCAGTAAAAAATGTTGTGGGGGGGAATTGTTTATGAAAATTTTAAAATGGAAACCTTTTGGACTCTTTTGAAAAAAGGTACAAGGTGTTTTATGGGTACCCAAAATAATATAATAATAAGGGCAAATATGTATTCAAGGTGGGCGGTTAACAAGGGGGTTGGAACAAGGGGCAAGTGGGGCCCAAAGCCCATGGGTTATAAATGCTTATCATTTTAAAAGGGTAAACCCAAGGGGGTTAATGAGGGTTTTTGGGTAAATGAAAACCATTGGTATTTTCTGTTTCAGGCCCATTAAGGTTGGGAATAATCCCGGGCTTACCAAATTTAATTCCCCGGATTTTCGGGTTATCTTTGGGCGCCCTTTTATTTGGTTACAATATTGAGGGCCATTCGGGATTAAAGGAAATCTCCATACACTGGTTCCATTTGGCCCTTTTCAAGAAAAAGGGTACCTTTGGGTTTAGGTTAGGTGAAGCCAAAAAGCACAAAAGGTTAAATGATCAAAAATTTTACGAAATGTTTCAAAAGATGGGTTTTAAGGGTGGTTTTTAAAATATGTTTCATGGCATATTGGATGGAACAAATAAGGACTTTAAACCAAAAATGGGATATTGGGGATACTTGGGGTAAGAAACCCGGGTGATGTGAAGGTCGGACATTTGGGTAAAAATCTTTCCCTTTGGGGTCCGCCAGTTAGATTCCTTGATCGTTTATAAATAGGCCTTTTTTGCAATTTAATGTGTTAGTGGCAAGAAATTGAAAATTATGAAGATTCCTTCCTTAAAGGCGTCTTTGGATTAATTTTTATTCGGGAAAGTGACCCATAAATGGAAAAAATTTTGGACCGCATTGGTTTGTTACCGGACGAATTTCTTTAAAGCTTTTGGCTTTGATAAAAGTCCGTTTTCCCGAATTGTTTTAATAATTTTAAAACATGTTTATTCAGGGCTAACAAGGTTGCTAACGTTTATTCCCCAGTTCGGAGGTCCGCCGGGCCCTTTTTAAAGGAAATCGGACAATGGCTAAAATTCGATTTGGGCTAATACGAAATTCCGATTAACTTTAAGTAAGGGAATTTAGATTCTGGAGTGGCCCTTTGGGATTAGAGGGAAACTAAAAGTTTTTAAAAAAAATTATTGTGACAAAGGTTTGGTTTAAAGGGAATAAATTTATGGGGGCGGGGGGGAAAAAGGGTTTTTCCTATAACATTTTGGTAAGGTTTAACATAAAGTAAATGATGGGATGGATATGTTGATCAAGTATTATTCAAATATTTAAGCGGAAGAAATTCCGTAGAGAGGGTGCTTGAAGGGGGGTAAAGCAAAAGTCTTGCAAGATGTGATGAAATCAAAATTTTAGTCTCTTGAAGCACATGGGATTCTGTTGAAGCGAATTATGTGATGCAGGAATCTGTGAAGTAAATTATGTGATGCATGATTCTGTTGAAGCACATTTATCTTTGAAGTAATAAAACGTGTAGATGGATAATTTCGAGAATATTCGTAATCTATTTTAGGAATAGATTTAGACTTTGTCTTAAGTCTTATGAAATATGCATATCGTGTTTGGAATATGAGATATACATATATAATTTTATTCGGTATATTACGGCGGTGACCAAGCTAGGTATTGCCTATAAAATAAAATCTTCTCATTCGGTTTTGGGACACGAAAACGCAACTCCATTCTTTACATCGTTCCGAACCTTCGATCGAAACACGCAGTTTGGTAATTTTTCGGACAAGTAAGTTTAGTCCGTTTGTCCTGACTACATCGTTATCTTGCAGGAAGCAGAATGATCGAATCTGTTTTAAGGGAATCGTATCCATACGAGCCTCGACAAGTCCCTTCTTGCTTTAATTTTATTAACGATTATAGTGTACATGTTACCATTCTACCCTTTCATACTGTTTATTTCCTGCTTTTACATTCTGTTATTTTATAATTGTAATATGATTTTATTATTAATAAAAGTGTCTGGATTCATGATAATACCAGTTGGTTTCGAAGAAAATTACTTTGCATGTTATGCATGGTATTGTTGGATTATATTTTTCTTTTGGAATGGTAATGAAATGAAATGTGAACAGTTGGAGTGGTAAGGGAGTGTGGGTGATTATATATAGCGGGAAATGTTTGTAAAGTTGGTTAGTACACGGTGGCATATTTAGGGTGATTATAGGCCACGTGTGAAGAAGGTGTAGGGTGAGGCACTGAAAGATGATGGGTGATTTGGGTTGATTACGTAAGGATGAGGTGAACACGTGGCGTATGTATGGGTGGAACGTGGCAAGTATAGAGCTCACTTGTTAGAGTGTAAGTTCGTTCTAGAATATGGTTTGTTTGATATACTAGAAACTTCTAATTGTGCCTTGCACAACCCCCTTAAACTATCCAAAAATTAATGATAATGATTTTATTGAATGGAAATTTAAACGTGACTCTTTTAATACATTTGTTTTAGAGTGTTTAGGAGTAATTTTGTATGGGAAAATATTATTTTATAGAAATATATAATATAAAAATTAAGTTATACTTTTTTTTTCAACCAGTTATCTACAAAGAAGATATGTAAAGTATGTGCCAAACCTAAAATGGAAAGATAGAGTAAAAAGAATTTTTGTTACTAACTTGTTTTTTGTTTTGTATTGTTATAAGTAGGTTCAAAGAATGTAATTTTTTTATTTTTATTTTATAAAACAGTGTCAATTCTTTTTGATGTATGAAAAAAAAAATAGTTTTTGCATTTTTGAAACAAGAGCAACTTTCTATTCTGGTTTATAATTCTAACACTTTATTCACTTTATTTAAGTTGTTGACATACTTATTATTATCTTTATATATAAAGGCGTGAAGGGTTTGATTTCCGTGTCGTGTGAGGAATATCGTTTTTTATCAATTATGACCAAACGTCTCTCCACACGTGTATTATGGCCAATCACGTTTGGTCTTTGTATAATTCTTATATGTTTCTTTGTGGAAAACGTACAAAATTAATATGGGCCTGTCTCTATGTTTGGGCTTTAGTTATTTATGGACCTAAGGTATCTGTTATTCCTCATGGTTGGCCCGTTTGTTGGTGATATACACGTTCCACCAACTTTTGATCTTCTCATTGTTACTTTCTTCTTCCAGAAGCAACCTGCAGCACCGGTAAGTAGGTTTCCGAGATCTGGTTTTATTTGCATGTGTTGTGTTAGTCTCTGCGTTATTTTCATTTCTGGTGTGTTTGTCTGCGCTAGGTTATGTGTCAGGAACATCATAGGTAACGGTTGTTCCAAATCCCACTTTTTATGCTATGGTCTAGGGTGTAATGGTCGTTATGGTGTTTGCATGTTGTCTATGCTGTTTATACTGTGTGTCAACATGAATGTTTCATGCATCTTAATGTTATTTTGCTTTTGGGTTGGTGGTTTCTTAAACCTGCATGTCATGTTTTTTCCAGTTGACTGTTAGGGTGGTGGCGGTCGTCCTCTATTTTTTTTTAAATGCCAGTCATCTACCAATAATATCCTCCAACTCACCTCATACCAATCTCATACTGTGATAGTTTTTAGTGGCGGTAACGCCTGCTTGCATACCTCATTCTTTTTATTATTTTATTATTTTTTATTTTTTTAGTTGTACTATTTGGCATTAAAAAAACAGATGTAAAGTCTTGTATCAATTTGTTATCTCTTCATGACAAAATGCCTTACTGTTAACTTTTAATACAAAATGAAAATATGAGACAACAATTGTCTTCTAAAAACTATTACGTTATTAAAAGTAAAACTTTGTTTCATTTTGTTATATAGATACTTTTTTTCTATTAAAAAAATAGAGTATCACATTCAACCACATGAAAGTAAATGTTATCTCACTGAAGTAAAAACATTTTTCATTATCTTCTATCATCTCCTCATCTTCTTCTCTAGCTTTCATTTTCTTCTTCTTCATTTTTTTTTTCTTTCCTTCCATTTTTCTTCTTCTTCCATTTAGCTTCTTCATTTTTTGCTTTAAGCTACAAGCTAGTGTTGACGTGTTGTCGCCAGTTGGGGGTGGCCGAGCACCCGCCAGCCCCCTTACCGGCTCCGTCTCTGGTCGTTGGTGTGCTCGGTTTTTCGATCTGCCACGGAGTGGGATGCGGTCTGGGAGAAGTTTCTCCCGTTGGACTTGTATATTAGTTTGTGTGATCATCCTCTTATTATTGATGGTGGTAATAAATGTTCCAACGGGTATATTTTGACATCAACGTTCAAATAAACTTCGTACCAATTCGGGATCTTTGCGAATTGGTGATCTATCCTCCATACCGAGTAACACCGAGCAAGAGGCAAAACACACACCACTCGGTATGGTCCATGCCGAAGGCCAAACCGAGTCGACTGCCACCACCCTTATGGAACTCCTAACTTATTTGCCTTTCTTTCTTACTGGTATCCAAATCGTTTTTCATCATATAGTTTGCGTATTTGTTGTTATCCGTTTTCTATTTTTACCTGGTAAGTTGCCGCATATTTTCTGCCCACCTTATACATGCAAGATCCCGAAAAAAAAACCCTTCTATTGTTTGCCCTGAAGTTGTATCCGACAACTTTGTTCGGTCACCTGGTGACTGTCACTTGGTTCCCGATTCGGTTGTTCAGCATTCAAGTGGTTCCGAACCTATTTCGACAAGCTGTGTGCCTCTTGCGGTATGTGGTGTACCGTCGGCCGGCTGTGATTGTGATGTCCAGTGTCATTTACATGTTACGAAACCACTTTTGTCTGTTGCATGTGAGGATGCGTGTGCCTCCTCATCGAAAAGGGAGTTGCGTGGTACTGACGAGGATTATATTCAGAGGTCTCCAAAAAACCATTTCCCATCAAAGTTTCGTGCAGATCAATTTGATGGTCGTGCCGTAATTGGGGTATGCTTTTTTGTGTGTATTATTCTGTATTCCTTATAGTTGGTGTCTTGAAATGTATGCTCATTTAGTTGGTGACTGCAGGTTCAGGATGTTGTACCTGGTACTGCTAGGAACACTTTGTGTCGTGGGGTCAGCGACAATGTTTTACTGCCTGTTACGCACTCTTATGGGAGTGGGGGAAATTCCTTGCCGGCTATTAGGGGTGATAGATATGTTGCACCAGTTGCACGTGTTTATCCGAAACGGGGGAGGCCGAAACTTCGAGGGGTTCATAATCAACAGCGCTGTCCAGGTATGGATGTACCTATTCTTCCTAGATGTGAATATCAGACATTGTTGTCGTCGTATTTGCCTGTTACGACTACAAGGAATTTATTGGAAGGACCATCTCCACCACCTTTCGAACAAAGTAGGTTGCAATATTTTTTTTTTGCATACTTTTTTTCCCGAATGGCAGATTCTTTTGTTTTATTTCTGGGCTGATTCATTTCCTTTTTTTATACTGTTGTGTTTAGTTTCCCGAATGCCTCCTATGGTTTTGGATTTTCGTTCGGGCAAAATCATTTTCCCTATCAGGAATATTGCGTCTCACCAACAACATGCAGCCTGCTCTTCTATCAGAGTGCCTGAAATTGAATCCGTGCCAACGTTATCACATGCTAAGTCTGTTACTAGAGGCAAGCGGCCTGCAGGAGGTTCGTTTTGTAGATGGATTTTTGGATTCCTGTTTTTCATACTTTGTGCGTCTATTGTCATTCGCCTTTTTTAGCTGTATGTTACATATATTAATTGTTGGGTTTTCTTATGCCATTATCAGAAATGATTTGTGGCGTGGAACATGTTGGTGAATGGCCTGGGCAGATTAATCCTGCATCTTTAGAAACAGGTTGTTCTTTGGAACATGTTGCTAAAAGACATAGGCAGGTTCCTCTAGCAGCTACTGTCAGTGTAGGCGTCGATAGATTAAATGGGTTAAATACTTTGTCATCAAACGTTGTTGTTAATCCACATGAAGGTTTGTGATTGTTGTTTATTCATTAGCTTTTTTAATAGGCACCAGATGTGTTTGGTTGTTATGCATGTTATACTTTCTGTGTGCTTTGATGCTGACAGGTCTTTTTTAATAACAGGTTCCATTCCATTGAATGAAATGGCCACTCCTATGGTTTCTTCGCAGGCTTGCAGCTTTAATGGGTTGAATGTTGTGTCACGTGCCTCTCCAGTAGGTAAAGGTTCGGTGCCACATCCAGCCATCTCTTCAGAATCTTTTATCCATCCAGTGCATCAGGATGAGCCATATTCTGGTGAGTTGTTTATTGGTCTTTTGCATACTATGATGTTCGTTATATGAGGCTGTAACTGTAGTCTCTATGCACGTATTGATTCTTTGTCTTATTGTCAGAGACATTCGGAATAAATCGTGAGGCAGCCAGTACGTCTGCTCCAAGGAGGAGGCGAAATGGTAAGGCTGCTTTCCAACAATTTCCAAGAGCGATCATGCATAACCAATCGTCTGTATCGAGAGGTTCACATACTTTGCTGATGCTAGTGTCCTATAGTTTATGTTGTCGTCGTATATATTTCTGGCATCAATTAACCAGTGACTAATGTAACACACTTTGCAGGACCACCGTCTGAGTACAAGGCATTCATGCCGCGTGATTGTATTTGTCGATACTGCAATGCTCGATTCTGGTATGAGGAGAGGCTCAGTGTTTCTACAAGACGTTCGGGACCATTGTATAACAGATGTTGTAGGGGGGGCAGCGTCAGATTGTTTATGCCAACAGATTATCCAGAATATGTGAAGCAGCTCTTTTTGGACAATCATTTCATGAACAACATACGCGCATACAACCAGATGTTTTCGATGACGTCGTTGGGAGCCACAGTTGATGATACTATTAATAATGGGCAAGGGCCATATGTATTCAAGGTGTCGGGCCAGATATATCATCATGTTGGTAGGTTATGCCCAGAACAAGGTGACGATCCACGGTTCTTGCAGCTCTACATATATGACACTGACCATGAGGTTGATAACATGCTTAGTCATTTTCGTGCGGGGGATGGAAACAGTCTAAGGAGGGATATAGTTGAGGGTTTGATACGTGTGTTAGATGAGCACAATGCATTGGTCCAGCTATTCAGGTCTGCTAGAGACAAGCTTCAGGAAGCAGATGTTCCTGCATTGAAGGTTAGGTTATATAATGCTGTCGGCTTACCACAATATGAGCTTCCAACTGCGGATTGTATCGGGGCTATAGTCTTTGAAGACGGGCCACTTTGTCGATCTGAATTTGACATTATCATTGAGTCACATTCAGGTGATCCTCAAAGGATCAATAAGCTCCATCCATGCTACATGGCATTCCATTTGCCGTTGCTCTTCATTTATGGAGAACAAGGGTACCATACTGGGTTGAGGTTAGTTGGTGTTCAAGACACAGAAAACGACGACGACAAGAAGGTTACAATGCATCAATTATTCTTACCAGATACATGATAGGTTCAATAAGTATGGGCTTCTTACAAGGGGTGGTCGGCTTTTCCAAAAATATGTTGTCATGGCATATTGTTGTATGGAACAAAGTAGGATGGACTTTATACGCAAGAACCAATCAGATATTAGGGGGGACTACTTAGCAGGGGTATATGACGCTGTTGCCAGGGGTGATCGTGAAGGATCAGACATTGGGTCAAGGATAATACTTCCGGCGTCCTTTACAGGAGGTCCGCGTTACATGTATAGTCATTACCTTGATGCGTTGGCTATATGCAAAGTCCATGGAAATCCCTCTTTTTTTGTCACATTTACATGCAATGTTAGATGGCAAGAAATTGAAGAATATATGAAAGCATTCCCTCATCTTACAGCAGCAGATCGTCCGGATGTAATTGACAGGGTATTCGAGCGAAAGATACACGACCTCATCAAATACGTGAGAGACCGTAAACCTTTTGGACCAGTCATTGCAGGTAATCTGCTCTATCCGGATACGAACTTTCTTTAAAGAACTTTTTGGCGTTCGTTGATAAAATTGTCTTCGTTTTCCTGATATTGATTATTAATAAGTTTATATAACTATGTTTATTCAGTGTCTAACTAAACGTATGTCTATTATCAGTGTTATATACCGTCGAGTTCCAGAAAAGAGGTCTGCCGCACTGTCACATACTTCTTTGGAATAGCAGTAACTCAAGGACAATGGCAATTGAAGACATTGACAGATGTGTGTCTGCTGAAGTACCTGACCAATTCACTGATCCTGAAGGCTTTAGAGTCGTAACTGAATTTATGATTCATGGCCCATGTGGCACGGCGTTTCCGTTTGCAGCATGTATGCATGGGAGGACATCATGCAAAAAGTCTTTTCCAAAAGACTACTGCTCGAACACATTCATTGATGACAAAGGTTATGTGCATTACAGGCGGAGGGACATATATATTTATGGTCGGAGGCACAACGTTCAGCTGGATAATGGGTATGTGGTACCGTATAATCGGATGCTGTGTATGGCGTTCTATGCACATATTAATGTAGAATGATGCGGATGGAGTATGTTGATCAAGTACTTATTCAAATATATATCCAAGGGTACGGATAGAATTATTGCCAGGCTAGCTAGACCGCGTGATGCATTGAGCCAACAGGGTGGTGAAATGCCGCCATCGGCATCAGGTACTGCCGGCAGGCCCATAGTCGTTGATGAAATCAAGAATTTTATGGACTCGCGTTACATAGGACCCCATGAAGCATGTTGGCGCATCCTTGGTTTTGATATACATAGCCGGGATCCAGCTGTCCAGATATTGAGTGTGCACGCTGAAAATATGCAACACATTACATTTAGAAACAGCCAGCAGCTTCAATCGGTTGTTGATAATACTTGGTCGCAAAGAACTACTCTGACTGAATGGCTGACTTTCAACAGATTATATGGCATTGGGAGACACTTTACATATTTGCAATTTCCCTCTGAATTTGTATGGTCCAAAAAGGACAAGCAATGGTTCGCGAGGAAAAACACGAACAAACCATCAATAGGTAGATTGACGTACGTTCATCCAAATTCTGGAGACCTGTTTTATCAGCGGTTGTTGTTGTGCCATCAAAGAGGTTGTACTTCTTTCCCAGGTATTAGAACTGTTAACAACCACACCTATTCAACAAATAGGGCTGCTGCAGAGGCGCTTGGTTTGTTAGAAGATGATGGCGAATGGTTTGTGGCTCTACAGGAAGCGGCAGCGTCAGGTTCGGCATCTGAAATGCGAGCATTGTTTACGCAAATTTTGGTGTTCTGTGACATACAAAATCCTTCTCATCTATGGAATTCCTTCTGGCAATACATGTCAGATGACATTCCAAGAATTTTGTCGGCTATACATGGTGTTCAGTTTCCATACGTTGATGAACCGGAACGAAGGGGTGTTCTGTATGAGCTTCAGGCGGCGCTCTCACATCACGGGAAATCACTTTCAAATTTTGGTATACCTATGCCTCCAGATGATTTACTTCACATCTTAAAAAACCGAAACATTATGGAAGAGAGGAGCTATAACCGAGCTCAATTGTCAAGAGAAAAAGAAACACTTATTCCAAAACTTAACAATGAACAGCGACACATATTTGATACAATTATGGAAGCGGTGGTCAATGAAAGACAAGAAATGATTTTTGTGTATGGGCACGGGGGTACAGGGAAAACTTTCCTTTGGAAAACCATTATCACCACCCTCAGATCAGAAGGGAAGATAGTTCTTGCTGTAGCGTCCTCCGGTATTGCATCACTACTTTTGCCATCTGGTCGGACAACACACTCACGGTTTAAACTCCCTCTAAATCTTACGAATGAATCGGTCTGCGCCTTCAAAAAAGGAACACAACTTGCAGAGTTATTAAAACAAACTGATGTGATCATTTGGGACGAAGCCCCTATGAATGATAGAAAGTGTTTTGAAGCACTAGAACGGAC
Source organism: Chrysanthemum lavandulifolium (assembly GCA_022545495.1). Taxonomy (NCBI): domain Eukaryota; kingdom Viridiplantae; phylum Streptophyta; class Magnoliopsida; order Asterales; family Asteraceae; genus Chrysanthemum; species Chrysanthemum lavandulifolium. Next base: position 162,565,783 of record CM040244.1, on the reverse strand, counting down.
ATTAAAAGATATATTTGATGTTCCAAAAAATTATTCGGCAACAGAACTATAATGCTTGGTGGAGACTTTAGGCAAACACTACCGGTCAAGAAAAAGGGTACGAAAGATGATATTGTCAGTTCAGCAATATCCGAATCATACCTGTGGTGCCATTTCAAGATTTTCGCTTTGCATCAGAATATGCGTGTACATTCAGGTTCGAACATATTGGTTCAGCAACAAGAAGTCCACGAATTTTCGTCATGGTTGCTAGACATAGGAAATGGGTCGATTGGAGAGCCTGATGCTGATGACCCAGAGAATACATCATGGGTTGAAATACCCAACAGCTACTGTTTCCCACCAAATGACGATGGCATACAACAACTCATAAACTTCATATATGATCATCAGACGTTACGACAACCATGTGCTGAGGTGTTACAAGACAAAGCAATAGTGTGCCCAAAAAATGAAACGACCGATATCATAAACAAACAGGTTATGGAGATGTTAGACAACAAAAGCTATTTTTACAGCAGTGTTGACCAAGCGATCCCGAGGACAAATGATGGAGGCGCAACAGAGCTACTTTATCCAACCGAATACTTGAACTCATTAGTATTTTCTGGGCTGCCGCCCCACACGTTGGAACTTTAAATTGGTACACCAATAATGTTGCTCAGGAACCTTAACTTAGCGGGTGGTCTATGCAATGGCACAAAAATGATCGTGACCCAGCTGCTTTCAAGAGTTATTGAAGCCAAAATTATAACTGGTACACGAGTCGCTCAAAGGGTGTTTATACCAAGGATTTTGCTCACCACAAACGACGACAAGTTGCCATTCATTTTCAAAAGAAAACAGTTTCCCACCAAAGTTTGTTATGCAATGACAATTAACAAAAGCCAAGGGCAGTCGTTGAAAAAATCGGTGTTTACCTTCCAGAGCCAATATTCGGTCATGGCCAGTTATACGTCGCCCTTTCACGAGCAACATCTCCTGCCGGGTTAAAAATGGTTATTGCACCAGCACTAGGGAGGAAACCTAACACTACAAAAAAAATTGTATATAAAGATTTTCTAAACAAAATCGATATGCGACAGGTTATAGGCATTCTTTGGCCTAGGAGGCTGCTGTCCATTAAACACATTATGCATATCTTTTTAACATACTCCTTTGCATACCTGTATTTGCAATATCATATTGTCTTAAACCTGCTATTACCTAACAACGTTCACTATTTGCACAAGTTATTATCATTCCTTATCTGCTATTTGTAGTAGCCTATTTTTTGTTAGTCGATCAATTATATGTCATCCTATCTGTTTACTTAATATTTCTTATGGCATACAATCTATTCTGTTAGTTGTTATTGATTCAACTGAACTGCAAATGTCAATGTCAGTATTTTGGCAACCATTTTTTAACCACCTGACAAGCTTACGTTTGTATGGCGGGCTTTGCCCTTCTTTTTTCTTGACAATGTATGCCTACCAACGTAGTTAATGCACCTGCAACAAATGAGCGACATACATGTCATTGCCACTACCTTTAACGCTATATCATCAGGTTCATGCAAAATTTGTGATTCTTACAGTTGTTTCTTTCAGCGTGTGCACTATAGTGAATGCTAAAAACAAATATTTTTCTATCATAGTCACCAACATCGTAGTTGCCAGCCACTGTCACATCAATCGGTAATTGATCGCTGACTTTTTTTTTATTTGCAGAAAAATGGCAGATAAAGGTAAAGCGCAAGCACATCCTGCAACCGAATCGCTTGAAGAAAAGACGGACCAATCGACACCACCCCCTACAATAGACAAAGGCAAAGGCCCAATTCTGGAATCAGAAGATACTGACTTGATGAACCTGAAACCCGCTGATTTCGACAAGCCAATTGAAGTTAAGGTCTATCGAAAATGGATGTCAAAAAATGTCCCGGACCCAAATCCGACAGGACTTTGCTTCATACTTTTAGACAAAAATGTGAGTCGCAATTTTTTTTAATATGTATTATGTTTTCAACAATCGGTCTAAAGCATAGAGTTTTTTGTGGGAACAAGGTGGCGCCATTCAGGAAAACGTCCAGCTATGGGACATAAGAATCTTTGACCCGAAATTGGAACCTGGGTGTGTTACAAGATTGAGCGGTTTGGGTCCAAGAAAACTGAGAATTGGCAACGCACATTAACAAATCCGATGACATTATTGTTTGGAAAATACACTCAAGTGACTCAAATAGAGGAGCATGGATTCCCAGAACATCATTTTCATTTCGTTGCCTATAATGAATTGGGCCGGCGTGCAGATACCAGGGACTACACACTCACATGTATGATATACATTCCATCACCAGTTAGATAACAGAATGCCAGTCCCCTAACTCTATCAATATATAACCAGACTATATAGGAATAATAAGAGCGATTGGACCTATAAAAGAATTCGGGGATCCAACGACCAACAGGATTCTGCGCAGAAATGTGGACATACAGAATCTAAAGTAAGTACTGCCAAATGTTAGTACAGTATGTATGCAAAAAATACGCACTTTCTATCTAACTTTCATTGCGCAGTGGTAACGTTGTCACATTGACGCTCTGGAATGAGATGGCCACTAACTTTCCTACACAAACATTTGCTAATATGGAACAACCGGTCATCATTGCTGTTAGTTCTTGCTGGGCTAAAAGATTTTCAGGTATGTATTCCAACATCATAAGCAAAACAAAACATATGACAATCGAATATTACTAATGAAAACATAAATTACCTTAAACAAACAGGAGGCTTACAGCTTTCAACAACGCCAGCCACTCACTATTATCTGAACCCGCATGTAGAGGAAACCGACCGTATTCGACAACTGTATGATTCTAAAACTTTATCCAAAAAGCAGTATACATTAACCTATATAACCATAGAAAATATGTTAATACAGGTACAACGAAATGGGTTTGATGGCAGAACCTTTGAGGCTACCAGCTGCAGACATGCATCATGCAGAACAACCACCAGGCCGTCATTTAACACCTGTCAATATGCTAACACAGGCTACCCCAGAGAGTATTACGGTAAACAACTTACCTACAAAACAAACAATGTTGACAGACAATGTTGATTCTAAAACTTTATCCAAAAAGCAGTATACATTAACCTATATAACCATAGAAAATATGTTAATACAGGTACAACGAAATGGGTTTGATGGCAGAAACTTTGAGGCTACCAGCTGCAGACATGCATCATGCAGAACAACCACCAGGCCGTCATTTAACACCTGTCAATATGCTAACACAGGCTACCCCAGAGAGTATTACGGTAAACAACTTACCTACAAAACAAACAATGTTGACAGACAAGTAATACTAACAAGATTTTGATTGCCCTTTCAACAGCAACAATTCACGACACAGGCAACGATTGTTAGGATCGATGAACAGTCACCCTGGTACTTCAATCGATGCAAAGTTTGCGGTAACAAGATTGCAGAAAATATGCCACATAGGCACTGCCAGCAACCTGGAACGAAACCAGTGGCCAACTACAGGTAAAACAAAAAAAGTATAGGGCAAAACATTTTGATACATTTAAGAAAAAAAGTTCTTGCATACTTTACACACATGTCAAAAATCAAACCAGTCATGCAAGCGATACTAACGAAACAAATTTATATGACAACTATTCGTTCAGGATCATTATAGCTGGTGAAACTGGAAGCGTCATGGTTACCTGTTTCAGCCCAGAGGCTGATGCATTTCTTGCTATAAAGGTTGATGACCTGATAAGCTATATTCCTGAACCAAACCCGCTGGTAATGCCACCGATTATTGAGCAATTGGAAAATACGACCCATATATTCCATGTACATCTTGGCAGAGGTAGCCGCAGAGGTTTTCCAAAGTTCATACTCGATGGAGTTGAAGAGGCTCCACCAGCAACACTCCCACCAATTCCTCCCCAAACAGAGGAAGGGTCCTCATCTTGCAACTGCAGGAAGTGGAACACAAACTCCTATCGTGACAGACACTGTTGCTGGTATTATCACCCCACCCCCCCAATCAGACGAGCCCATAGAAAAGGAGGCGGAACCGCATGAAATTCAATCGAGCACGGTTCGTAGGGAATTATTCCATACAATCGAAGAGGAATCTTCTCCACGCACCACAAAGAAGCCAAAGCTGGACTAGATCCAGTTAAACAGATAAGTAAAAGCGCTTATACACGCGTACGTTGTGTAATAGATATGCCTATTAGTATAGACTAAAAGTATATGTAATATATGTGTTCAACAGACATGTAGTATCACAAACTAGCGTGCACCATGCGCGCAGGAAATGCAGGAATACCTGCATAGTTTTGTACTATCCTTGCTAGGTGTGAATAGGTCGACCAACGTGACTGGTGACGCAGATGCATAACTGCAACCACCCGAAAGTATATCATGTACATTATCTAGAATCAGGAAAAACTATTGTACTGTGTCATGTGTAGATGTAAAATGCAGGGATACCTGCATAATTTTGTCGTCTGTAATCTAACGATGTTGCCTATATAAATGGCGGCCATGTAGTTCAAAACATGGCAATTTTCCTGTATGTAAATAATTGTTACAAAAACTGGCTATTCAGGAAAGGTGTCATAGCAATACCATAAAAAATAGGTGACTAAAGGTATACCACTACCAATAGTAGATACGACATTACAACAAAGCTTTTCATAATGGCATTCGACGTACAAAAGTAATACGCACATCTTTAAAGTGACACGACATAAATTACTATACACACCAACCCTGACAGTAACAGTCTTTTAAAGAAAATGCAGCTCACAAAAGGCTAAAAAAGGTTCAAAGAGCACCAAAGGCATTCACATTACATGTATAAACCGAAAATTCCCACCAACAACTATAAACAACATCTACAAAAGGGGCGATAAATAATTTTGCAAAACAATCACAGCATCATAGGCTAAATTAACATCTTCCATTAAGAAAATATAATTTACATTATGTTGGTTAGCATTGGTGGACCATCATACATACATAAAAAATTATAACTTTCCAAAAGTTATATCCACCAACTTACTGCATAAAACATGATAAACTACAACTGACCTAAAAAACGAAAAAACATTGACAGATACCCAACAACAATTACCCAAAAGTACCGATATCAGCAGCCAGACACTTGAACACACCAAAACATACCCCCAAACACATCAACCATCAGACAATCCTTCATCGACCCCCATATATTTAACCTATCTTTCCTTCTCTTCGATCCCATCATCCACTGCATCAATCAAGACACCAAGTGCATACAAAGAATCGCGATCAACTCGCTGAAGCTCCACGAGACCTCTCAAACCACTCATAGCCTTCTCATCCAACGACCCTAACATACGAGTCTCTGTTATTGTGCGCTCACGTTTCTGTATTTTATTGCGAAGCTGCACACGGTCTCCCCTCAGCCGATTCAAGAGGCGATCCTCATAGACTTCGCTATTAAACAAATACTTGGTAGCTGACATTTTTAGGTTAAACAACTTTTAGATAAACGAATACAAATAAAAGATACGGTCAAAGGAAAACACACTTTATACCCGCACAAGTGTATACATAAAATAAGGTCAACAAAACAGTTACAAAACACAAACTAAAAAATGGTTTAAAAAAAAAAAACACCAACCACCTATATAGAAAGTTATATAAAGTGAGTACTGATTAAAAAAAAAAAAAAATCTCGCTACCGAACGTGCATAAAAAAAAGGCAAATGAAAAAAATATATTGAACTTGACACTTTATGTCATTGTGTGTAGCTAGCTATTTTTTTTCTTATTGTATGTACTGAACTTTCAAATTTCGATCATTATATGTATTTTCTGACTATTCTGCCATGTAAAATGACTATTTTACCCTTCGAAATTTGAAAAAATTAAGGGTAAAATGGTCACAAAATACACACAATAATCGAATTTTGAAAGTTCAGTACACACAATAAGAAAAAAAATAGTTGGCTACACACAATCATAAAAAGTGTCAAATTCAATGCATTTTTTTATCATTTGCCCTAAAAAAAAGGAGAAGACATTAAAAACCCGCAGTTTTTTAAAACAAACAACCCTGCCGCAACGCGGCGGGTTACATTCCTCGTTTACTCTTAAATATAAGAGAGAAAAAAAATTGTTTATTATTAATAAAATTGATAACATGACAGAAAATGAAGTAAAATTTGTTCATAAACAGGTAAATACATAATATTGAAAAGAATGCTTGTGATGTGTCAAAATTTAAAGTGTTTAAGTAACACAATTATATGAGAGGTGTGAACTTATTATATATAGATGACAAAAGTTCCTTATAGAACAATTTAATGGTAAAGAACAAATCATTTGATCTCAACCATCCATTCTATTTTCTCATTTAATTCAAGGTATAGGGGGTCGGTTATCCGTCATTCATTTATCATTCTTTCTTAGGATTACGAAAATCCATATTAAAGACTCGGTATCCTCGAGTATTATCTAGCATTGGTTAGGCCGTAGTCTTATTAGTAAACGTTAAGTTACCATATCACCATAGAGTCGGGTCGGGTCTTTACCCACTGTTGCCCGCTCCATAGCCTGTTAGGGGCGATTATGTAAGAACTATAAATACTCTTTCACTCCAAGTGAAAGGGTTGGAGATTTTCACTTAATCTAACATTCATCATTTTCTCTCACTAGAAAAACTCTCCCACTTTTCTCTTCCTCTCTCTCTACATCACACGTCCAAATCCACAAGAACCATACATGTTTTTATTTTGAGTATCTTAAAATTGGTATCAAGAGCCATGGTTTGATCATTTAGATTGTAGGTGCTCGGATTTGTAGCTTGTTTTTTGTGGTTTCTTATGGTTCGAATGGTAATAGTAGAAAAAAATCATGATTTGAGCTTTGTTTGTGGTTAGACTCGTTATAAGGTTGTACTTTCGTGTTTAAGTTAGTTGTAGAAGCTTAGATTGGTGATTGGTTTGCTTGTTTCATGTGTTTATTGGAAGATTGAAGTGTATCCGAGTGTTTGAAGCTTTAGTTCTTGGTTGCGATTTGACACATTCTTGGTTGCGATTTGACAAGTTCTTGACTGTGATTTGTTGTTTTCTAAGCTGCGGTTTGAGTAAAAAGACTAAAAGAAGATTGCGATTTGCTCAGAAGTCCTTTCTGCGTTTTGGTAGTTTGCTCAAAAGAGGAATAAAGATAAAACTCAGTGAAAATGACACTTTTACTAGTTCGAAAGTGACTTTGCGTTTTGTCCTTTTGTTCTGTGTTTTGACTCGGATTTCTGCGATTTGGCCTTTGTGGTTTGAAGTCTTGCGTTTTGCTAAGGTCTGCGACTTGAGAACTGCGGTTTGCGCCTGCGATTTGAAGCCCGCGTTTTGAGATCTGCGGCTTGACTTTGCGATTTGAGAACTGCGTTTTGGAACACTACGTTTTGAGCTTTGCGTTTTGAAGGCTGTGATTTGGTTCAAGGCTTTTACGTTTTGAGGTCTCTGCGTCTTGCTCAAGACTACAGTTTGATATTGCGTTTTGATCACTGCGATTTGCCTCTGAAGATTGCGTTTTGGTCTCTTGCGGTTTGTCTAGAGCCATTGCGTTTTGTCTCTTGCGGTTTGACTAAAGACTCTGCGGTTTGACCACTGCGATTTGACATAAGAACTTGCGTTTTGATCATTACGGTTTGCCAAGAAGATTGCGTTTTATCTCAAGCATTGACTGCGTTTTGCTAAAGCTTCTTCACTGCTTTTGTTGATTTTTTGCATCTGAAAGTTGACTTTTTCCGTCAAAACTTCAAATGGCCATAACTTTTGAACCGTAACTCCGTTTTCAGCGAAATACCTGTCAAAACGACCGGAACAGCTTGCATATTGTGAGGTTACACGAAATGTCGTGTAATGAATATTCGAGGCCCAAATCCCCTCCAAAAGGAAGTTATCAACGTTTTTAAGTTTTAGAACAAAATTTCACTATAACAACGTGCATCAACCAAACCAAATCACGACTAAACAACATATCACCTAGTCTATCAAATGATCATCACATTTAGCACACAATCACTAATCAGTGTACCAATCCAACAGTTATCATAACACATATCAATTATCATTGGCTCACGGTTTCTTCTTGATTTTGTAAAATCCCCGCAAAAGATTCTATTTCTCGGTTTAAATCATAGATTAGTAAAATGCCGTGCACGTTATATCATGTCAAACACTTCGGATAATGTCATATCTAAGGTACTCAAATTGTACGATATGATCGATGAACATAAGATTCCCAACAATGTACAACTGACAAACATTGTTGAGTCAGATACTGCTGATATGGGAATTAGCAATGTTATCCCATATGAACAATATGTGAAACACAACGAAGCGCCAGTTGTACCTAGTTGTGCATCTTCTGTTGTACCTAGTAGTGCATCTTCTACTCCAAATGATAATTATGTGTTGCATGAGTACACTACTTTTATCCCTGATGACTCATTGACCACTAGACTTAATATCTATAAAGATCAGGTGGCCATATATGAACAACGTGTAAAATTTGAGCTAACTGAACTGTAACACCCCCAATTTCATGATATGCAGCGAAATTCAAACTGGGTGTTACTCGACGCCACAACAGTCATATTAATAGAAAACGATCTCTAAAGGAGTTGTTTTAAAAAGGATTTATCATTCAAATTATTCAAATATATCAGAGTTTACAAAATAGGTCCCTTTTGGTTCCATTATTTAAAAAATACATCAATATAAAGTCTTTGATGTTTTGTGAATGTTAAAATAATTATAGCCTTCTTCATTTATTCCTTGCCCTTCCGTGCCAGCTTCCGACATCATGGACTTGAAATACATGCTTAAAACTGTCAACACAAAGGTTGAGTGAAATTCATAGAGTTTGTTTGATGGTTGAACACATTATGTTGGTAGTGTGAGTTAATTAGACTCACACCAATGGTTTGAAAACAAAATAGTTATTATTACACTAAGCATCATGCAACCAAGGCGTTAACGTGTTCCAAAATTAATTGGTGAAATTGTTGGTACCAGCCCTAATAGGTAAAATTGCCGTTTTTACCTAATGTTACTCAAATATAGTGCGTTTGTTTTCCTTTAACTAGACCAACACAAACGGGATTCGTCAATCCCAATAGATCTATTCATAATATTCGTGTTCACTCTCTCTAGTGATTAATGGTTCATGATTTAGGGACTTATGTTTGACAAATGCGGTAACTTAGTGCTAATAAAACAATCAGATAAGCATACAGTTTGAAAGTAATGTGTTCGGTTTAAAATAAAGCATGTATCTCCCCCAAGGGTTTGTAAAACAATTAAGTAATAGAAAGTGAGGCTATGAACTCACCGAGAGTTGATGATGTTAAGTGCTTTAACCCTATATACGTCTCTATGTTGATAATGATGTAGTCATTTATAGTTCGTTGCTTATAGTAAAAGTTTAATATGTGAAAACGTATTTAGTTTATAGATATCGTACTACCGTTCGGGCCATCAAAATTCAGAGGTCATGTAGTAAACGTTCGAGGAGCTAAGACACTTTAAATCGTAAATCCAACAACTCGTCGATACGTTTTACCCAAATGAAACCCCTCACATGAAGCTCCCTAGTATTGTAGCACTTAGTAGATAAAATATATGTTTTAAGTGAAGATTGTTATATCATAAAGTTTATCATGTTTTTAGTAAATATATAGTTTTTACAAGTTCTCATAGTTTACTAGTGATCACAACTTATTAATATGGTCAAGAATGAAGTTTTTGGTAAAAATTTAATATGTAACTAGTTATGAAAATAATATGGTTTCTATTTTATTAACTTGTGAAAATCCAACTGTTGCCGGTAAAAACTGTTTTACAAATTTTAGGCAGAAAATGATATCATTTGCTCTTTTTAGGCCGAGTTCCTTAAAGGTATTTGTAAAACATCATTCCAGACAACTTTCGTGTTTTAACTTTTTGATGATTCGGACCAGAAGTGCCACTTATTTTTAGATAGACTCAGCAGTAACCATTTTGGTGTTTCTAAGTTTTTGCTAACTTCTTTTTACTATAACTTTTGACTCGTTGGTCCGTTTCAGGTGATTCAAGTTGATATGTTTACCTTTTTATCTTGTCTACAATAGTATGTAAGTTACCAAGTCCATATGTAGTTGGTTTAAATGACTACAAATATGTAGAATATGACTAGTTTACTAGTTTGTTACTTTTACAACAATATGTGAACTAAAACATATGATTGAGTATATGTATATCATGAATCAACATAGTAACCATATATATAGCATGAAATTGACAAGATTAGGAATAATAAGCATAAGATAATGGAGTGATTGTGGTGATTAGTTGCTTACAACTTTTGGCTTTCTAAAGAAAGGAGTAACTAGTAAGGATTAGGACTTTGATTGAACAAGCTTTCCACACCTTGGCACCATTCTTATACTTCTTGTTATCTAGAAGGATTGGTGATGAAGTTCTAAGTGACTTGAGTGGATTTAAACTCAAAAAATCACTTAGACTTGCTAGGAATTTGATGTAGCAACTTGTTACTTGAAACTTCTTAGCATAAACTTGTAGATGAATCAAAAAATGGAATGTGTTCTTGTATTATGTGATAAACGACCAAAGAGGGGAGGGATTAGGGATTTATGAAGTTTTCTCTTGCTTTTATAGGAGGAAAGGTTTGGTTAACCATATATTGGGTTAAATATTAACCAAGGTTAAATAAAGACACTTGTAAGGATTTACAAGAAGCATGGCTAAGATCAAGCCACCACCAAGGTGACTCACCTCATAAGAGGCGGTCACAAATGTGAGTGAGCTAGGATAGTGTGTTTTGATATTATCTTGATTTTAGGATGTGTTTTGGTTCCGTTAAATGCCAACCGTAATTTGTTAAGCCATAAAACGTAAAATCGGGTATCGTAAAAATACGAAACTTGCAGGAATGATGAAACTCATCATTATACTCCATATAAAAATATAAAATGAGTGATAAGTCTCATTGGATGCTAAAACGCTGTCTAAAACTGGAAACACGAGTCAAAAACGCGTAATTCACGTAAAACGCAGAATTGGAAAACGTAAAATTCCAAAATTTGTGGAATTGTCGTAAAATGATAGAATTACATATTTCTAATGTTTACAGTGGTTTATAGACATATCGGAATGCCCGAATGACGTTTAAACCCTAAAGTAATTCTCAGGCACGATTTTGTGAAATCGGTTCTGAACGGATTCAACGTACGTCGTCAGGACGACTTGTCGAGTTTTATTTATCTTGTCATGATAGTAAAATAAAAAAAATAAAGAAAAAAATATACGGGATGAATAGTGAAAGTGAATAGTAAATTCTCGAAAATGAAAAGTAACCTGAAAATGGGGGTGGTTACAGTCTTCCCCTGTTAGAGAAATCACGTCCTCGTGATTTAATTGTTACTTGATGGTGATGCTCCTATAAAAATGTGAGGGTACTTCCGACGCATTTGTTCTTCTCGTTCCCATGTATATTTTGGACCACGTCGGGAGTTCCAGCGAACTTTGACAATTGGTATTCGACTCTGTTTTTGTTGTTTGACCTCTCGGTCCATGATCTCCACAAGTTGTTCAATGAAGTGTAGATCGTTGTTCAATGGACCTATGTATCTTGGGTTTAGTTTTTCAGGTTTACCGAATCGTATGACACCTTTCCAAGGTGAGACTTTCAGCATAACATTGTCTCCAACTTGGAATTCCAAAGGTTTGCGTCGTATATCGGCAAAACTCTTCTGTCTATCTCTTGCTTTTTATAACTAATTTTTTACTTGTATGATTTTCTCTGTTGTTTCACGAATAAATTCTGGACCAGTGAGTTGAACATCTCCCACTTCGGCCCAGCAGACAGGCGATCGACACTTTCGATCGTAAAGTGCTTCAAAGGGTGCTGCCTTGATACTCGCGTGATAACTATTATTGTAGGAGAGTTCGACTAATGGTAAATGGTTATCCCATACTTTTCCAAAGTCGATTATACAAGCTCGAAGCATGTCTTCCAGCGTTTGAATGGTTCGTTCACTCGACCATCGGTTTGAGGATGATCTGTTGTACTTATGTCTAGGTTTGTTCGAAGGCGTCTTGGGTATTGCCGAAGTTTGAGGTAAATCTACCATCTCGATCGATATGATTGAGATTGGTGCACCGTGTTTTGAGACTATTTCTTTTATTTAAAGTTGAGTCAACTGATCCATCTTGTAAGTCTCTTTGATTGGTATAAACCGAGTTCAATACATATGCTACTGGTTGTTACTAAGGTAACACTGGTATTGAAGACAAGACGTCATGGACCCAGTGACGCACTGCACTATAACTTCCCAAGCTACTCAAGTTCCTCTTAAAAGGACTTGTTTCATTCTCATGAGAACCTACATAATCTATCGGCTTTCTCCTAGAGATTGTTGATATTGAAAAAGGAGACCCTCTCCCTAGTATCCGGCATTGGAGCCAAATGTGCACGATTGAGTCTAGAGCCACGAGATCATCAATAAATCTCATTAGGACACTGTCTATGAAGACTCACTGTTTCACACAATGTGGAAAGAGAGAATAAATTTTATGAGTCCTACGCATTATCCTTGTGGTAGTGCCAGAACATCTGAGTGATATACTAACATACTCACAATGAAGATGGAAAGCCTTCTAGGGCCAACATCAAACAAGCTCTTGGTAGGTGGCATGTGAGGTCTATTCAATAGATCAACCATGTGACAACTGGATAGAAACGATGGGGCGATTCAATATTTAATCAACCTTGGTCCAGGAAATGGATTGACGGATGCCTTTGAAAAACCGGCCGTTGTGCTCAAAAATTCTTTTCTATAGCACATCGACTGTGTATTAATATTTCAAAATTAAAAGGTGTTTATGATTGATAATTGATTTACCATAAAACCTTCGTTGTATTGCAAAATCCTTTATATTAAGAAATACACGATTGTTTTTCAAATCATTTTTTATCAATCAGTGAATCTTAATTATTGGTTCACTCACTCCATGTTGTCTTCTTTGAGGCGTTCGGTTTGAGAGCGGTTAGAACATTGCGAAACCACATCAAGGAGATTCTTGAATTATACCTAATCACGAGCGATGCTTGTAATCGATCAGCGAGGAACCGTGGGCCGTGTACCTCATTTCAACGAAAGTGATCAAAGACACTTTCGTGCGCTTTATTGCTAACTATCATATGCAGGTACACCCCGATGATTGCAGCTGATCAGAATTGAGAAGTCAATCCATAGCCGCATGCTCACACAATCACATTCACAATTAAAGAAATCATGATAAGTGCATATCTTCATCAACTGGCTCTGATATTTTTAAACCATGCTTCTGCTACGCTACTGGAAATATTCTGAATAATCTTCGGCAACTCTGATGAGAAGATATCATGATCCAAAATGTGAGCATGTCGGTCCGAAAGTCACAACTTCACATGATGGCAAAACAACAAAGGATGAGTCAGAGATTTATGGTAGCTGATGATCTCAAAGCGGGCTCAAAACAATCATCAAAATGTGGATCAACTCTATAACCTCCACTTAATGTACAAAGTAGTTGGTCTATGAAGTAATCACCACAAAAACACAAAGTCTGAATATATTGATGAATTGAAGTATACGAGCTCAAGACTGAAGTTTAAATTGAATGCTAGGATGCAAATTTGTAAATCATGGGGTGACCTCCCTTAGGGGGAGATTGTTAAGAATTGGAAATTCTATAAGTGAAGCATCGGTCACCCCAAATATAATCTAGCTTAATATAGCTCGTAGACATATCTTTTATTACATTATTTGTTAGTTAGTTATTAGCATAGCATAGTCTAGTGCAACACCGTGGAGGAAGGACGGGTCTTTACCCATTGTATGCCTGATCCACAGCCCGTAGGAGGGCGTAATACTTTGTATAAATAGCCCTCTCCCTATAAGGGAGAGGGTTGGATGTTCATTGAGTAAGCTAACCTTCTATTTGTTTTATCTCTCTAGAACTCTCCACTTTCTCTCTCTAAAACCATATATACGCCCATATTTGTTATGTTATGATGTGTTAGTGAAATCCAATATGTTACAAATGGTATCAAGAGCCATGGTTTGATCATCTCTCTTACATATTCTTGGATTTCTAGTGGTTTTTTATGGTTTTTAGGTTTGAAAAAGTTTAGTGGTATTTGCATCATTTGGACCATTTCTAGTGTTAAAGTTTGGATTTTGATTGTACTTTTGTGTTTAGAATCATCATAAGTGCTTAGGTTTTGATTTGCAAGGCTTGAATCATTGTGGTTGGATTGTTTTTTGGATTTAAAAGTGGCGTTGGTGTTGTTTTAAAGTAGGCGATTTGTGTCTCGTATAAGATTTATGACGAGCGATTTGTCATGTTTGGAAGCGATTTGTGTCCTTTACAAATCACTTATTTAAGCGATTTGTCCGGGTAGTGGCTGTACTTGTGCGATTTGTTCGGGTGAGCGATTTATCATTTTTTAAGCGACTTGTTATTTAGCGAGTTGCTTATTGAAGCGATTTGATTGGTTAAGCGATTTGTCACTTTTAGCGACTTGCTTATTGAAGCGATTTGACTGGTTAAGCGATTAGTCACTTTTATTGAAGCGATTTGTCAGATTTAGCGATTTATCTGGTTGAGCGACTTGTCATCCCTGCGACTTGTGATAAGTGATTTGTCCTAAAGTGAGTTGCTGTAAGCGATTTGTGACTAATTACCTACCACTTAAAAATTGTCATTTGCTATCAACACAATGTCTTACACTACGGATCCCTTTATATCCAATGTGCTCAAACTTTATAATACAACACAAAACAAAGAAAGTCTTTACTACTCAGAAAATTTAACCATGGCTGATTCAACAAATGATGATCAAAACACTACTTCCTCTGAGTTCAATTGTAAAGAACCACACCTGTCAAAGCTACATAATGCTATGCAAGTTAAATGCAGTATTGAGCCTTATCAACTACTTCACTCTCACATTTTACATCTTTTATCCACAATTATGGATCGAACATGTAGTGCTCTTTTCCGCCAGGACTTACCCAAATTGACAAGAAATCTGCTGTTGAACTTAGAGCAATTACAGTCTCAAGTTTCCAAAAGGAAACTATTAAAGGATGACTCCAATGCTGCACTTCAGGTAATCCACAACCAATTTTAGCAATTCATCAATGGGGAATATTCCGCAGACTTCGATCAACACGTGACTGGAATTTCTTTCAAGAAACATACTGGAATGGAAATTCACGAGTTCATCAACACATTTATCCAACTTATGGATAATGTGAAAAAGTACGATAAGGAAGCGACTCAAGAGGATGATAATTTGAATGAGTGTCGGTGAAATTAGCGAAAGTTGTGATAAGTCAGATAATGTTTCAGTTGAAAGGTCGGGTGATGTTGAATGCAAAATATCAGATACAACAAAGGACGATGAAATCGGCTTCATCGAATCTGAGGCTCAGTCGATAAGCTTGATCGACCCGCGATTCGGTGACTCTTGTTATGCATGATGAGAATGCAGATATCAGACTGACAAATGAACAGGTGTCATGTGATGAGGTACCTTTAACGGTTCAATATAATGCATCTGCAAACTTATCTAAACATGCAGACCTTAAGGCTAAATATGACCTTGATGAATGTTCCTTGGCTGAAACTGAGTCTAACAATTTCAATACAAATGATATAGTTGATAAAAAGGTTTTTGATGAACTTTCAAACAAATACTCAATTCTTGAAAAACATTGCATTTCCTTAGAAATTGCAATACAACAAAAGGAAGAAAGTTTTCTTGTTACAAAAGCTCACCGAAATCCGGAATTCCCAGAATTTCGAGAATTTTTTGAAATTAATCAGCTAAAGACTCAGCTTCAAGACAAAGACTCAACCATATGTGATCTAAAAGGTCAAATCTCAGATTTACACATGAATATGAAAATGGGAGTGAACTGTCTTAACAATGAAGTTAGTAATGAGGTTAAATCTAGGAATGATGAATTGGCATTATGTGTGGCAGAGTTGTTAAGGGAAAATGAGTCCTTAAGGAAGAATCAATTAGAGAATAAGACAAAATTGTTAGATCAGACTAGTTCCTTGTTGGCTGCCATAGATGACCTCAAAACCAATCTTCAGAACAAGAGCTTCACGATAGTTGCCTTAAAAAATGAGCTTAGGAAAATTACTAGGAATGGTGGGAATACTAAGTCTGCAATAGTGTCTACCTTGGAGAAACCAAATTCACAAAGGGCTAATGATAGATCTGTTGTTAGGCAACCAAATGCATTTAGGACAAAAAGAATTAGACCATTCAAATCTAGAAATTCTTCCCAAGTCAAAGAGAACACCATTTTGCCAAAGTCAGTTGCCTCACCAAAGCCTTCTCACTCAAATGTGCAACACTCTAAGCTCAGAAATATAGGAAGATCATCCAGTTCATATAAGAAGCATCAAATGGCTGACCAATCCCCCAAGAAATAAACTAATTGCAAAAGGACAAATGTTCAGAAAAAGGAAATGGCTACATCTAACTCTGCTAGCAGTTGTTTTAAGTGGATTCCTACTGGTAGATTATTTAAGTTCACAAGATCCAAACGGACGTACTCACCTAGATCTTGTCTTAAGTGGATGCCCACAGGTAAAATTTTCAAGAATGTTGGACTTAAAGGGATTTCTATTGATGACACTCCTAGACCTGACTCTACAGCATCCAAAAATGAGGATACATCTGTCACTGTCCCACCTATTTGCAATACTAACCCATGTGCTACTAGTGCAAAGTGTCCTCAGTCTTTTTCAGGTACAATGCTCAATTCAATCATGAACATCATGACATGGTTTCCAACAAAAATGAAGACTGCTCATTTAGGATTTGTAGCCTGTCAGAATTGATGTACCTCGTACTTTGACTCCTGGTCGACTTGAATCAGGACTCGTTCTCATTTATTCATGTTTTTTTAAAAAAAATAAATTATTTTAATCCTTCATAATTATTTTTTTTACCAATATCTAATAAAAGAGGTATCTCTTCTTATCGATAACATCTACGGTCCTAGAAATGTCATTCAATAATGATACGGGTCATTAGATGAAGTTCGAACAGAAGATATACTCTATTTTAAAACGGGTGGTTGTATTTCAATCAATGTTCACTCAATCTTAAATCGTGACATTGATTGAGGGGGAGGATATGTATGGTTCTATGCATGAGCTTTACATGTGTCTTGTGATTGATTTGTATGGTTCTCTATATGCTTGGTGGCCTTTCCATGATAGGATTTGTATAAGACTTGTCAATTTATTGAGGTTAAGTGATGCAATTTGTGTCTTTCTATGATATGAGTTTTAGATATGCGATTTGTTCTTGTGTAATGGTATGCGTTTTATGTTGGGGTTAAAATATGCGACTTGTCACCCTTATCACTCCATAAGCGTTTTGTTAAGTTCAGGGGCTAATTGTGCAATTTGTCTAAAGTTATAGTCATAGTATAAAAAGGATGTGCGATTTGTCTTGTGGTCAAAAGCTTCCTCAATCTAGTCAAACTATCACTCGAATACTCTCTCCTCTTCATTCATATTAGCGATTTGTGCATAAAGTCTTGTGTGGTATGTTTTTAATCTAGTTTGACACCTGTATCTCGCTTAATTCATCAATTGGTAGACCTAACAGACATCTCTCCATTGCAGATCCATCTCTCCTTTCCCTCGTCATATCACTTAATTTAGGTTTGATTATTTAATTTTTGTTTGTGTAGTTTCTGCTGAACTTTTTAGTTTAGATGATTGTATGTCTTGTCTATGTTCGGTCACATGTTTGGTGTGCTTGAATTAATCATGCCTTTGTCCCCTTGTTTGCGCAACTCGCCCATATATGGATTGAATGTGTGTTATAGATCTCGTTAGTGGGTTAGTTAGTTGCTGTGCATTTTGAATTTGAATATGAATTAGCATTGGTTAAGTCTCTTTGGTTGTGTTTTCCTGTGTGTTGATGTAGTTTCGTGTTCATGATGCCTGGTAGCGATTTGTCTCAGGATTCATATTAGCGTTTTGTCTCTTAAAACTAATATATGCGATTTGTACATCTCACCCTAAATCAAGCGATTTGTCTATTTAAAATTGATGCGATTTGTCCTATCAATAGATAAAGCGATTTGTCTCCCTACACTCATTGAGCGATTTGTCTAGTTTACTGTATCATGCGACTTGGTCTGAGCGATTTGCCTTATGCATTTTGATGTATGCGACTTGTTGTCTTTTGCTGTTTCTTGCGATTTGTCCGTTTTGCTGTATTTCATGCGATTTGTCATCAAGACATGCGATTTGTCCTGACTTACATGTGACTTATGCTTTTAAGCGATTTGTGTCATCTTACATGCATTTTTCTTGTCTTGATTGGTCTGTTTCACACTTTTATCCTGTAGGCATGGAATTGTTACAATGATTGACTTAGTAACTATATAACACCTAACCATGTTTCTGGCCACTATTGTTGTCTTGTGTATGTTTTACAGAAATACAATGGCAGACATTACTTCCTCTGATAATCCAGTGATCAATGCCCCACCAGTTATGCTTACCGAAGCGGAACTTCTTCCTCATAATGAATGGGTTGACATAGCAAAGAGCAACTGCTACTTGGATGAGAACAAACATCAACCAAACCCTATCTATCGTATCGCTATTGATATCCTTAAGAACACCAACTTCTTTGGTGCCCTAACCATGAGGTACACTATCCCTACCATTTATTTGCAAGAGTTCTGGAACACTGTTACATGCAACAAGATCACTGCCAAATACTCCTGCAAACTGGATGATCAATGGTATGAGATTGATACTGAAACTCTTAGGGAGACACTTGGAATAACACCTCGAGATCCTACTAATCATTTTGTTCCACCAACTAATAATGATGAATTAATGGACTTTGTGGAAGAACTGGGATACCCCACAAAACTAACACGTGTCTCTTCCATAATCACCAATGATATGCATCAACCATGGAGAGCCATTGCCACCATCCTCAACTTATGCTTAACCGGGAAAACATCAGGGTTTGACAGAGTACGGGCTCTAATTTTACAAATCATATGGGGAATCGTCAATCAAAGAAATGTCGACTTTGCTGAACGCATTTGGGAAGAATTCGCATTGGCCATGGACACATTCATCACCGAAAGACAAAACTTCCTGAATCAAGTCAAGGGAAGGAAAGTAGACAACAAGAGGGTGATCCCTAGCTTTAGGTTCTCTAAGTTAATCATACATCACCTGCAGCAGAAACACCAGTTCGACCCACGAAAAGAAGCAGTTTACATGAGGCCAGCAATGAATTTTTGCTTGGTAACCTGAAATATGTTGCCAAGGGTACAAACAAAGTAATCTTTGGGATGACAATTCCTGAAGCTTTACTCACTGAACGAATCAAGAAGGCTGATTACTTCAAAAGATACCTAAATATGGCCTCCAACACAACCACCGAAGACACACCCAAACAATCTAAGTCCACTTACTTAAGTCTTCCCAAGAGAAAGAAAAGACTTGATACTTCAGTATCTGCTGATTCTCCACCTCAAAAGCAAAAAAGGAGAAGGAAAGATTCTGGTAAGGGTAAAGATGATGGAACTGAGGTTCCAGAAAGTGACATGCGTTTGATAGATGAAGATGAGGCTGTGATAAGGTTTTAAAAGGTACCATTTTGAGGGGTCGTTTAAGTCCTTATTTGATCACTTTTGTATCCGTTATTGCTTAATATCGTTCCTTTTCACTTTTTAGGTCTCGTGAAGGCAAAATCTTTGGAATGGCACTTATTTGGACGAAAAGGCGAATATATGAAGAAAATGGCCAAAGTCAAAATCGAGACACTCACGATTCTTTGAAACTAGAAGGCGGCGGCGTCGGTGCTAATGGCGACGCCGTCCCAAGATTTTGTGACGGTCCGAACCCAAAACTCGTATTTTCAGCGACGGCGTCCGGTTGTAAAGAGTAGGCCGTCGCTACTCGACGGCCTAGATGCAATCGAACGACGTCGGTCGAAGAAAACGGCGTCGGTCATAAGGTGGCGCCGTCGTAAGGTTAACGTGGCCAAGACGAAACCCTAATGACGGCGACACGGCGGCGTCACTAAACATAAGGTGGCGCCGTCGCAATTGTAATCTTATATATAGAATCCGAATTTTAAGTCTTTTGAGTGGAGAGTCTTTGGAGTAAAAACCTAAAACCGAACCTAAGGTGTCTTGTACAATATTTTAGGGTTTTAAACCCTATCTTACATCAAGATAAGTCTTTACTTCATTAATTCAATTATGTCTTTGATTGTTTGTGTGTATGCTTGCATGTTCTCCATGTCCCGCTAATTTATTTGTGTGTTTGCTTAGAAAGTATGAAACTTAATTATTGAATATTGATTGGTTGTTTCTTATCTTAGTTGATTAATGATCTAGTAATGCGATAGGTCATTCGTTGTGTACTAATGCTTGATTCATCTTTGTGAACCTTAGAATATAATTACACGAGTAGTTGTAGGCTAAACCATCCAAAGAGCGCCTTAGAGTAGGAGTTTATCATCCTAGCGGGTTTGTAGGCGAGACCCTTTGGTAAGTTCAAAGAGTTGGGAGAAACGCATACCCTACAACTTTAGACACACAACGCAACTAGGAATAAGGACGTGATAACTCAACCATCAATAGGAGATAATTAAGGAGTAGTACAACCTAGGTAAACACATCTTTAAACTATCATACGAGCACACATTAATTAGACATAGACTCCCACAACCTTAGTTTAGATAATTAGATATTAGTAGAGTAATCGGTAGAAATACCAACCCCCCAAATCCAATACCCGAGATTCGTACCTTTCCATTTCATAAAACATAAAAAGATAAAAAAATAATCTTCTTCAACCTTAACCTTAGCGTAGTAACTCCTTACTAGCATTCCTATTCCCTAGAGAACGATATCAATACCCGTGGCTTACCCTAATTACTACAATACAACGATTAGGTTCATTGCCTGGGTGTTATAAAACTTGCTCGAAGAAAGGAAGTTTCCTTGACCCCGAACGACGCGTGTGGCGTTATCAAGTTTTTGGCGCCGCTAGGGAATAGAATAGCTAGTTAGTAGTCCACCTCGTTTAGGTTTCTTTGTTGATTCCTATCAAGTAAACTTTTTCTCATTTTAGCTTCCTCATAGTCTATCCCCTTCTTCGTGACCTTTGTTCGTAACCATTTTCATTAACTATTCCGTTAGCCGTTATGGAGAACGCGAATCCATAAAACTGTCACCCAATCAACGAATCCACTACATAATCTACCCTTTCCACTCCAAATGAGATCTTGTGGTTCCGGCAATATCATGATGAATCCTTTCACGAGGCGTGGACTCGAATTAAATATTTATTACAAAAGTCCTTTATCATGGTATTGATTCTTGTTTCCACTACAATTCTTTTACACTCGTATCGCCCACGAAACCCAAAGGAGACTTGACTATGTAGCGGATGGGGATATTTGGGGACGTGGTGTTCAAATGCATGGGAAACCTTTGAGATTCACGCCCAATTTAGAAGTGGAACATGGGACCCAAAAACGAATCTTTAGACCAATTTTCAATTTGGAAACTTGATCGGAAAGGTTGTTTAGGAAGGAGATGATTAGAGTTGAGGTACCAAGGTGCATGTCATGGTTAGGCGCTACCACGGTACAAAATGAATACATAGGTGATCTTGATAAGATGGAGGATAGAGTAGAAAATCCAATCCCATCGGATAAACCACAAGTCCTACCATCACTTGAGGAACACACATCGCCTATAACTTACCCTAAGAAGTAGAAGAGACTATAGGAACCCGATTGTAGAACCTTTGGACCAAACGCCACTAGGGAATATAGGTTTAGATGCTTGTTGTCATGACTTCTCTCTTAGTCCTAGGAAAGTTCCTAATTTTGATGAACCGAGCCTCAACCAAAACCTTACCCAATTTTCCATCTTTAGATGTGAATCTTAGAATTGAATTAGGCCCCAATCCACCCATCAAAATAGATAGTCCGGGTAGTTGCTTGATAAAGGTGGTAGATTCTAGGCCATGTAGAGTAGAAGATAATATAGGGTAACCCATGACCTTACACACTTACATCACCCATTCATGGTTGATAACAAGAAACACTATGGGTTTAAACCAGGTTTATTAGGTCAAGATGGATCCTTAACTAGGAATCTTTTGAAGTTGATAGAAATGATCCATTTTTGGAGAGATTTGATTCAACCGCTACACCAATAGACTTAGGTAAGGTTATAATTAATAGAGCACACTCCTTTGAGCATATAAATCACCCATCACCCTCTCCTCATGTAGCAAATTTCCACCCTAAGGGTGTGTATTGCTACTATCACCCTCACTTAAACTTAAGTGTAGGGAAAACTTCCCTTTATCGATAAATAAGGGTAGAGTCGGGCTCGTGACTCGAACAAAACAAGCGCTTCTTGGGAGGCAACCCATGTGTATTTGTTTTCATTTTCATTTGTGTCATATATCTTTTATTAATTGTTTATCCTCATGTTTAAATTTGTAAAAATGCTTTATTTTGTTTTTAACCTCGTCTTAATTGCATATAAAGGTATTTTACATAAGGGATAAGTGTAGGAGGATTACACACGTTTTCAAAAGAAACGTAAACATGAGAATAACAATTAACTAAAAGATATTTATGTTTGTTTGTTCGAGTCAAATGCTTGTATCGAGTCATAATGGATGTTTTGCGAAATTTTCCGATTCTAAAGATGTAAATTTTCCGAATTTTTCCAAAATCGCAGACCGCTTTTTGTCGGGATAACTGACGCGTCGAAGGAGTAAAACATCGATTACTTTTTCTCGTTTTACGAGCTACTTATAAATTTTGGAATTTTCGGTCTTAATTTTCTTAGAAATTTCAGTAACATCCATTCCACAAGCATTATATCCTAGTTTAAATCGAGTCTTATATATATTATTACCGCCGATTTTACGCGAAGGTTTCGTTTGTTTTCTTCAAGTGTGCGAGTTTAGTTTGTCAAGAAGAAGTTACATAAGATTGGAGGAGCTTTTCACGCAATAATTCTTCTTGGAAAGAGTTTAACCACCACCTTACACGGATCCTACCGAGCTAATCGGGGAGTATTAGTTTCTTTCGTTTTTAATTACCTTCTTTTATCATAACTTTGATACTTTCGGGAACATTGGGGACAATGTTCGGTTTAAGTGTAGGGAGGAAAATAAAGCGGGAACTTTGAAACTATGCTTATCCTTGACTATTTGCTTTGTCCAATTGTGATTGTGCAATAAACCATGAGAAAATGTCGGTTAGGGTAATTTTGGCACCAAATTTAAATTTTTTTATGACATATAGGAGTGGGCCATTAGTCTTAACAAAAGCGTCTCATGGATAGGAAGTTGCATGACTAGCACAAAAACCCTTTACCACCCAAATTCCATCAAAATGTGAGGATCGCCCTTAGATTAGTAGGAATTAAAGCATTCATCTTTAATGCTTAGAGTGTGAACCGGTAGAATATTAGATTCTAGAACTTGTTCTGTGATGCTTTCCGAGATCGCAAGTGAGGCTACACTTGTGTAGTTAGGAATAACTAAATGATAAGAGGCATTAGGATAAACCCTTGTTTGATACGTAATATAATTACTTCTTCCATATCGGTTGAGTAATTCCCCACACCCTTTGCGTTGTACTCATCTTTAGTACACGATACCCTAGTTAACCCTCGAGCCTATCCTTTTCGCGGTTCTCGTGATGTTTCGGTTTTCCGAATATCAATGAAAAGCATTGTTTACACCCCACCCCAAATATACACCCAAATCGCCTTAGCCTACCCTTATGCACTCACTTTTAGTGCAAATTTTTGTTATCACCCCAAACCCTTAGTCCAATTATCTAGTTGCTTGCATAAGTTGCTAAGTCGAGTCATATCCTTTGTATACAGTTTTGGGATGATTGGGATTCATGGAAAAAGTTAAAGTTTATGAAATGACGGGAAGCGAACGTTAAAAATTCAAATTCCCTTTGTTTGCATAATAATGTACCCCAAGTGTTTTGATCTTTTCAAATCGGGTCAAATTAGTGTTAGAATAATAAAAACTCAAGTGTAGGGATGTGCCTATAAATCCCTAGTATTTTGATGTTATCGTAGAGGATGGTAGAGTAAAAGTGTATGAAAAAAAAAAAATAGAAAAAGAGAAAAAGAAAAAAAATAGAGTGAAAAAAAAAAAAAAAAACATACGGGCTACCATCCTACATCTATCTTTGAATTTATGTTTGTTTATTTCAGTTATCTAGAGTTTAGAGTGTCGAGTCTTGGCTTAGCAACGCCATTCTTCATATGCGATTAACATAAAGATTTTGACTTACCACCACTAAATAGCCTATCCCACCAAACCCTTATTTCCTACCGTAAGCCTAACATTACAACCCTTTAAAGACCTCTTTGATAGTCTTTCCTAGATGCTTACACCAAAGCGATGGAGGTTTGATCTATTCTCAAGCCTATGGTAATCTATGTACTAGGACCGGTTAATGAGTGTTTATCTTCCATTTCCTATTTTGTTATATTTCATATATACACCGAGAGAGATGTGAGTATCCAAACACCCCATGTGAGGTGCTAGTATGTAATTCCGTGCTTGTTATGACTTTTATGGGCTTATATGTGTTGTGGACCGTTTTGAATTAATGCTTTATGACCCCTAACTTATAAATTAATTGGCTAAAAGTTAAAGTTTATGAAATGACGGGAAGGGAATGTTAAATTCAAATTCCCTTTGTTTGCATAATAATGTACCCCAAGTGTTTTGATCTTTTCAATTCGGGTCAAATTAGTGTTAGAGTAATAAAAACTCAAGTGTAGGGATGTGCCTATAAATCCCTATCATTTTGATGTTACCTTAGAGGATGGTAGAATAAAAGTGTACGAAAAAAAAAAAATAGAAAAAGAGAAAAAGAAAAAAAAATAGAGTGTAAAAAAAAAAAAAAAAAAAAAACTTACGGCTACCATCCTACATCTATCTTTTAAATTTATGTTTGTTTATTTCCGTTACCTAGAGTTTTAGAGTGTCGAGTCTTGGCTTAGCAGCGCCATTCTTCGTATGCATTTAACATAGAGATTTTGACTTTCCACCACAAATTAGCCTATCCCACCAAACCCTTGTTTCCTACAGTAAGCCTAACGTTACAACCCTTTAAAAGACCTCTTTGATAGTCTTTCCTAGGTGCTTCGCCAAAGCGATGGAGGTTTGATCTATTCTCAAGCCTATGGTAATCTATGTACTAGGACCGGTTAATGAGTGTTTATCTTCCATTTCCTATTTGTTATATTTCATATATACACCCGGAGAGATGTGAGTATCCAAACACCCCATGTGAGGTGCTAGTATGTAATTCCGTGCTTGTTATGACTTTTTGGGGCTTATATGTGTTGTGGATCGTTTTGAATTAATGCTTCATGACCCCTAACTTATAAATTAATTGGCTAAAAGCACATTTGCTTGAGGACAAGCAAATAACAAGTGTAGGGATATTTGATAAGGTTTTAAAGGTACCATTTTGAGGGTCGTTTAAGTCCTTATTTGATCACTTTGTATCCGTTATTGCTTAATATCGTTCCTTTTCACTTTTAGGTCTCGTGAAGGCAAAATCTTGGAATGGCACTTATTTGGACGAAAAGGCGAATATATGAAGAAAATGGCCAAAGTCAAAATCGAGACACTCACGATTCTTTGAAACTAGAAGCGGCGGCGTCGGTGCTAATGGCGGCGCGTCCCAAGATTTTTGTGACGGTCCGTAACCCAAAACTCGTATTTTCAAGCGGCGGCGTCCGGTTGTAAAAGAGTAGGCCGTCGCTACTCGGGCGGCCTAGATGCAATCCGACGACGTCGGAAGAAGAGGACGGCGTCACGGTCATAAGGTGACGCCATCGTAAGGTTAACGTGGCCAAGACGAAACCCTAATGACGGCGACACGACGGCGTCACTAAACATAAGGTGACGCCGTCGCAATTGTAATCTTACATCAAGATAAGTCTTTACTTCATTAATTCAATTATGTCTTTGATTGTTTGTGTGTATGCTTACATGTTCTCCATGTCCGGCTAATTTATTTGTGTGTTTGCTTAGAAAGTATGAAACTTAATTATTGAATATTGATTGGTTGTTTCTTATCTTAGTTGATTAATGATCTAGTAATGCGATAGGTCATTCGTTGTGTACTTAATGCTTGATTCATCTTAGTGAACCTTAGAATATAATTACAGAGTAGTTGTAGGGTAAACCATCCAAAGAGCGCCTTAGAGTAGGAGTTTATCATCCCTAGTGGGTTTGTAGGCGAGACCCTTTGGTAAGTTCAAAGAGTTAGGGAGAAACGCATACCCTACAACTTTAGACACACAACGCAAGTAGGAATAAGGGCGTGACAACTCAACCATCAATAGGAGATAATTAAGGAGTAGTACAACCTAAGTAAACACATCTTTAAACTATCATACGAGCACACATTAATTAGACATAGACTCCCACAACCTTAGTTTAGATAATTAGATATTAGTAGAGTAATCGGTAGAAATACCAACCCCCCAAATCCAATACCCGAGATTCGTACCTTTCCATTTCATAAAACATAAAAAGATAAAAAAATAATCTTCCTCAACCTTAACCTTAGCGTAGTAACTCTTTACTAGCATTCATATTCCCCTAGAGAACGATATCAATACCCGTGGCTTACCCTAATTACTACACTACAACGATTAGGTTCACTGCCTAGGGTGTTATAAAACTTGCTCGAAGAAAAGGAAGTTTCCTTGACCCCGAACGACGCGTGTAGCGTTATCAGGCTGCATTGCAACAAGGGATTAAACAAAGCCTGGATAGCCTGAACTTGTCTCAGAGGCCACCAATAGGAGTGATAAGGTTTTAAAAGGTACCATTTTGAGGGGTCGTTTAAGTCCTTATTTGATCACTTTTGTATCCGTTATTGCTTAATATCGTTCCTTTTCACTTTTTAGGTCTCTTGAAGGCAAAATGCTGGAATGGCACTTATTTGGACGAAAAGGCGCGAATATACAAAGAAAATGGCCAAAGTCGAATCGAGACACTCAAAGTCTTTGAAAATAGAAGGCGACGCGTCCATCGCTAATCGCGACGCCGTCGTGGGATTTTGTGACGGTCAAGACAAAACTAGTATTTTCAAGAGGCGGCGTTGGGCTTTAAAGGAGTAGACCGTCGCAACTCGGGCGGCCTAGATGTGACCCGAGACGGCGTCGGTCAAGAGGACGGCGTCACGAGCATAAGGTGACGCCGTCGCAAGATTTACGTGGCCAAGACGAAACCCTAATGACGGCGACACGGCGGCGTCCACGAAACATAAGGTGGCCGTCGCATATGTAATCTTATATATATAGAATCCGAATTTTCGCTTTTCTGAGAGTCTTTTGGAGTAAAACCTAAAACCGAACCAAGGGTATCTTATACAGATTTTAGGGTTCTAAACCCTATTTTACATCAAGATAAGTATTTACTTCATCAATTCAATTATGTCTTTGATTATTTGTGTGTATGCTTGCATGTTCTCCATGTCCGGCTAATTTATTTGTGTGTTTGCTTAGGAATATGAAACTTAATTATTGAATATTGATTGGTTGTTTCTTATCTTAGTTGACTAATGATCTATTAATGCGATAGGTCATTCGTTGTGTACTTAATGCTTGATTCATCTTTGTGAACCTTAGAATATGATTACCTGAGTAGTTGTAGGCTAAACCATCCAAAGAGTGCCTTAGAGTAAGAGTTTATCATCCCTAGTGGGTTTTGTAGACGAGACCCTTTGGTAAGTTCGAAGAGTTAGGGAGAAACGCATACCCTACAACTTTAGACACACAATGCAACTAAGAATAAGACGTGACAACTCAACCATCAATAGGAGATAATTAAGGAGTAGTAAAACCTAAGTATACACATCTTTAAACTATCATACGAGCACACATTAATTAGACATAGACTCCCACAACCTTAGTTTAGATAATTATATAATAGTAGAGTAATCGGTAGAAATACCAACCCCCCAAATCCAATACCCGAGATTCATACCTTTCAATTTCATAAAATATAAAAAATACAAAAATAATCTTCTTCAACCTCAACCTTAGCGTAGTAACTCCTTACTAGGATTCCTATTCCCCTAGTGAACGATATCAATACCCGTGGCTTTCCCTAATTACTACACTACAACGATTAGGTTCACTGCCAAGGGTGTTATAAAACTTGCTCGAAGAAAAGGAAGTTTCCTTGACCCCGAACGACGCGTGTAGCGTTATCAAGTTTTTGGCGCCACTGCCGGGGAATAGAATAGCTAGTTAGTAGTCCACCTCGTTTAGGTTCTTTGCTTGATTCCTATCAAGTAAATTTTTCTCATTTTTAGCTTTCTCTTAGTCTATCCCCCTTCTTTGTGACCTTTGTTCGTAATACCCATCAATTTTCATCATGGAAGATGATAACCAACCACCACTTGATAACCCAACACCAAAAAAATTCAATGTCACTCAAAACCCAACCCAATAACCAACACAACCGTCGAAGCCGCTATGTGAGTAGAAACACCGACCTTCAGGATTTGCAGAAAATATTCGATAGTACAATTAAGGAAGATGTTGAAAAAGGTTATAAATTCATGTGGGAAAGAAGGAGGCATTATTATAAGGATTGCTTGACCCTAGGGCCTAGGTATAAAGTCGATGAAAATTTTGTCAACATGATAGAATTCTCATTAAGGATGCAAAACGAGGCAACGTAGGAGCACGACTTCGAGTCTAGCTACAAGACTCTTAAATAAAGAAAAGCGCTTCGTGGGAGGCAACCCATGCTTAATTGTTTGCTTGTTAGTGTCATATGTCTTTTATTAATTGTTTATCCTCATGTTTAAATTTGTAAAAATGCTTTATTTTGTTTTTAACCTCGTCTTAATTGCATATAAAGGTATTTTACATAAGGGATAAGTGTAGGGAGGATTACACACGTTTTCAAAAGAAACGTAAACATGAGAATAACAATTAACTAAAAGATATATATGTTTGTTTGTTCGAGTCAAATGCTTGTATCGAGTCATAATGGATGTTTTGAAGAAATTTTCCGATTCTAAAGATGTAAATTTTCCGAGAAAATCGCAGACCGCTTTTGTCGGGATAACTGACGGTGTCGAGATTGCAACTTTGGCGTCGAGAAGGAGTAAAACATCGATTACTTTTTCTCGTTTTCGAGCTACTTATAAATTTTTGGAATTTTCCGGTCTTAATTTTATTAGAAATTCGTAAACATCCATTCCACAAGCATTATATCCTAGTTTAAATCGAGTCTTATATATATTATTACCGCTGATTTTACGCGAAGGTTTCGTTTGTTTTCTTCAAGTGTGCGAGTTTAGTTTGTCAAGAAGAAGTTACATAAGGTTGGAAGGAGCTTTTCACGCAATAATTCTTCTTGGAAAGGATTTAACCACCACTTTACGGATCCTACCGAGCTAATCGGGGAGTATTAGTTTCTTTCATTTTTAATTACCTTCCATTATCATAACTTTGATACTTTCGGGTAACATTGGGGACAATGTTCGGTTTAAGTGTAGGGAGGAAAATAAAGCGGAACTTTGAAACTATGCTTATCCTTGATTATTTGCTTTATCCAAGTGCATTTGTGTAATAAACCATGAGAAAATGTCGGTTAGGGTAATTTTGGCACCAAATTTAAAATTTTTCATGACATATAGGAGTGGGCCATTAGTCTTAACAAAAGTGTCTCACGGATAGGAAGTTATATGACTAGCACAAAAACCCTTTACCACCCAAATTCCACCAAAATGTGAGGATCGCCCTTAGATTAGTAGGAATTAAAAGCATTCATCTTTAATGCTTGGAGTGTGAACCGGTAGAATATTAGATTCTAGAACTTGTTCTGTGATGCTTTCCGAGATCGCAAGTGAGGCTACACTTGTGTAGTTAGGAATAACTAAATGATAAGAGGCATTAGGATAAACCCTTGTTTGATACCCGTAATATAATTACTTCTTCCACATCGGTTGAGTAATTCCCCCACACCTTTTGCGTTGTACTCATCTTTAGTACACGATACCCCTAGTTAACCCCTCAGAGCCTATCCTTTTCGCGGTTCTCGTGATGTTTTGGTTTTTTTCGGAATATCAATGAAGAGCATTGTTTACACCTCACCCCCAAATATACACCCATATCGCCTTAGCCTACCCCTTATGCACTCACTTTTAGTGCAAATTATTGTTATCACCCTAAACCCTTAGTTCAATTATCTGGTTGCTTGCATGAGCTAAGTCGAGTCATATCCCTTGTATACAGTTTTGGGACGATTGGGATTCATGGGAAAAGTTAAAGTTTATGAAATGACGGGAAGGGAATGTTAAATTCAAATTCCCTTTGTTTGCATAATAATGTACCCCAAGTGTTTTGATCTTTTCAATTCGGGTCAAATTAGTGTTAGAGTAATAAAAACTCAAGTGTAGGGATGTGCCTATAAATCCCTATCATTTTGATGTTACCTTAGAGGATGGTAGAATAAAAGTGTACGAAAAAAAAATAGAAAAGAGAAAAGAAAAAAAATAGAGTGTAAAAAAAAAAAAAAAAAAAAAAAAACTTACGGCTACCATCCTACATCTATCTTTTAAATTTATGTTTGTTTATTTCCGTTACCTAGAGTTTTAGAGTGTCGAGTCTTGGCTTAGCAACGCCATTCTTCGTATGCATTTAACATAGAGATTTTGACTTTCCACCACAAATTAGCCTATCCCACCAAACCCTTGTTTCCTACCGTAAGCCTAACGTTACAACCATTTAAAAGACCTCTTTGATAGTCTTTCCTAGGTGCTTACGCCAAAGCGATGGAGGTTTGATCTATTCTCAAGCCTATGGTAATCTATGTACTAGGACCGGTTAATGAGTGTTTATCTTCCATTTCCTATTTGTTATATTTCATATATACACCGAGAGAGATGTGAGTATCCAAACACCCCATGTGAGGTGCTAGTATGTAATTTCCGTGCTTGTTATGACTTTCTTGGGGCTTATATGTGTTGTGGATCGTTTTGAATTAATGCTTCATGACCCCTAACTTATAAATTAATTGGCTAAAAGCACATTTGCTTGAGGACAAGCAAATAACAAGTGTAGAGATATTTGATAAGGTTTTAAAAGGTACCATTTTGAGGGTTCGTTTAAGTCCTTATTTGATCACTTTTGTATCCGTTATTGCTTAATATCGTTCCTTTTCACTTTTAGGTCTCTTGAAGGCAAAATGTTGGAATGGCACTTATTTGGACGAAAAGGCGAATATCTGAAGAAAATGGCCAAAGTCGAATCGAGACACTCAAAGTCGCTGAAAATAGAAGGCGGACGGCGTCATTTGCTAATCTATGACGCCGTCGTAGGATTTTGTGACGGTCGAAGACAAAACTAGTATTTTCAAGAGACGGCGTTGGGCTTTAAAGGAGTAGACCGTTGCAACTCGAGACGGCCTAGATGTGACCCGACGGCGCCGGTCAAGAGGCGGCGTCACGGGCATAAGGTGACGTCGTCGCAAGGTTTACGTGGCCAAGACGAAACCCTAATGACGGCGACACGACGGCGTCGCGAAACATAAGGTGACGCCGTCGCATATTTAATCTTATATATATAGAATCCGAATTTTTCAGTTTTACAGAGAGTCTGTTTGGAGTAAAAACCTAAAACCGAACCAAGGGTATCTTGTACAGTATTTTAGGGTTTTAAACCCTATTTTACATCAAGATAAGTATTTACTTCATCAATTCAATTATATCTTTGATTATTTGTGTGTATGCTTGCATGTTCTCCATGTCCGGCTAATTTATTTGTGTGTTTGCTTAGGAATATGAAACTTAATTATTGAATATTGATTGGTTGTTTCTTATCTTAGTTGACTAATGATCTAGTAATGCGATAGGTCATTCGTTGTGTACTTAATGCTTGATTCATCTTTGTGAACCTTAGAATATGATTACACGAGTAGTTGTAGGCTAAACCATCCAAAGAGTGCCTTAGAGTAAGAGTTTATCATCCCTAGTGGGTTTTGTAGACGAGACCCTTTGGTAAGTTCAAAGAGTTGGGAGAAACGCATACCCTACAACTTTAGACACACAACGCAACTAAGAATAAGGCGTGACAACTCAACCATCAATAGGAGATAATTAAGGAGTAGTAAAACCTAAGTAAACACATCTTTAAACTATCATACGAGCACACATTAATTAGACATAGACTCCCACAACCTTAGTTTAGATAATTAGATAATAGTAGAGTAATCGGTAGAAATACCAACCCCCAAATCCAATACCCGAGATTCGTACCTTTCAATTTCATAAAATATAAAAAATACAAAAAATCTTCTTCAACCTCAACCTTAGCGTAGTAACTCCTTACTAGCATTCCTATTCCCCTAGAGAACGATATCAATACCCGTGGCTTACCCTAATTACTACACTACAACGATTAGGTTCACTGCCCAGGGTGTTATAAAACTTGCTCGAAGAAAAGGAAGTTTCCTTGACCCCGAACGACGCGTGTAGCGTTATTAAGGAGGAGTTGTGATAAGAGAACCAGAGCCAGTTCACGACTAACAACTTCTGCCACACAAGACAAAGGCAAAGGGATTGCTGGAGTTGATGCAGAACAAGCCGCTCATATGCTTCTGACCATCTCTTCTCCACCTCAAAAAACTACTACCCAATTTGAGCTGAAGAAAAGAAGCATTGAATCATCCTCAGCTCAAGAATTAACTGGAATGGAAAAGGAGGTGTTCGATACACAGGAAGACACACTTGCATCTAGTGATACCCAATCGTGTTAGGTCACTAGTTTTACAAACACAAGTAATATAGAAAGAGATAAGGCGATTGAACAAGATCTAACACACACACACACACGATAATAAAGACGGTTTAGGCGTAGGATGTGAATGAGAGAATAACTTGAACAACCAACCTTCAAATGAAGGTTTACATAAGGTATTTATAGGAGGAAAGCTAGGCAACACTCCTAGTTTCCATCCTTTCTTTAATGGACTAAGGCCTAAGCTCATGGGCCTTCTACATAAGCTTAAGGCTAATAACAAACATAAAGGCCATAATAAAGCTAACTATTACATATTAATTACTAACACTTGATTATGGTTTAGGAGTGATTCCAACAATCTCCCTCAAGTGTTGGTGATGAACGGTGAAGGCGTTGATGTAATAGTAGCTCGACGCCTTCGACATTCTTCTTTCTTGTGAGAAGAATTGCCTTGATTCGAACAATCTCCCAAAGGTAGAGAAATTGTCTTCTTTGAGCGGTTATGCTTTGACGTCATCTTTAACTTTGTTCTTTGATTATTGTTCTTTGTGGTGAAAGTGATAGTATGTTGTTGTCTCGCATCAAGTCCGCCTCAGTGCCGCTTCACGCTCCAAGGTTCCACGTCATTCTTCAACATGCTCACACGCTCTTTGACGTTGGAATTCAAGATCGATGAAGTTCTTTAAGTCTTTAACTTTGTAGATTCTTTGATTTGACGAAGAATCATTCGATCGTTGTGTTGCTTTTGGATAGAACTTCCATTAGTGATGATGTTGGCGTGAGCATGAGAAGAATCAAGACGATCATCCCGCCCCGAGCTTCCATAAGAAGAAAACATTTCAAACGGTTAGTAATAAGCGGATTCCGCACTTACAAGTTTGAACTTCGAGAGTGTTAACAAGATAGTGTGAAAACACAACTCTAATTTTACAAAGGCCGCTCTCGAACCGGAGTCCCACAAGTGAGATAACGCGATGTACCAAGTACACCTACAGCTTCAGATGAGTCGCCGAGGTACATCAAGCATCACCTCACGATCAGAGACCGCTTTGAGACACACTAAGCGTAATCCACGGGAGTTACCGGTGACCCCGCCGCCGTGGCTGTTTGATGTTGACCGGCAGAGTTTCCATTCAATCACCGAGGATCACAATTGTGAACCTCTCATAAATGTTCTCGATGATTGCTAAGATCCGTGAAGGACTCGATATGAACCACCGATGATCTTATTTGTTGATCAACAAGTGATGAAATGTCAAGTGTACCTAAGAGATCTTTTGATGAATCTCGTGGCTCTAGACTCAATAGTGCTTTTGGTTTTCCCGAGCGGAGACTAGGAGAGGGTCTCCTTCTTCAATACCAACGATCTCTAAGAGAAAGCCAATAGTTTACGTAGGGTTCCCCGTGAGAATGAAACAAGCTTCGCTGAGAGAAACTTGAGTGGCTAAGAAGGTTTAGTGCATGCGCCATCGGGTCCATGACGACTTTTAATCTTCAATACCGGCCACTAAGTGACAACCAAGAGTATATGAATTGAACCCTGTCCGCCTAAGTTGAATAATTTGAGGGCTATTTCTTTTCACCCTTTTCTTTGCATTTCTTTTAATTCTTCAACTCCTTCTTTCTCCGATTCTCATTTTCTCCTTTTATAATCATACCTAAGGACTTCTAAGTACTAACTATTTGTGATGTCCTTGGGTAGATCCCTCCGCTCAAGGATCATAGGACGGTTATTCCTAACCTTAGTCACCTTATAACTCCATGACTAACCTATGTTGCCATTAAAACCATCATTGAAGAATCTCTCAAAGGGTTTGTAAATGAAAATCATGTTTGAACCATCGTGAGAGATAAGATTTTGCATAAATACTCCCTCCACATGTGCTTTAGAGTTTTGACGGAAATCAGACCGTGTGGAAAGAGCGCGACTTTTGAATTGATCAACTCAAGATAGACAATCCCCGCGAGACACGGTTACGCTTGCATAGTTAAAGAGTTACATTGTCGCTTTTAGGTGACAACTAGCTCTAATAACTACCTTGAAGGTGTAGACAATCCTCGAAAGGTTGTCATACCCGCGAGTTCATGTCTACCAAGAGTTTCTCGAATGGTACTTTCTACTTGGACAAGTCCTTTATGAGACACGCTTACATTACTAGCGAACTAGCTTGAAATTATTACCCGTCCAGACAAGTCTTTTCGAGTTACTAACAGCTTAGTACCACAATTCGTTGGTTAAGTCTATTACACAAAGATTCATTTGCATTTACACAACATATTTCTTATCACATAATTTTCTCCCTCAAAAATGGCATATAAAATGTTATTTTTGAAAAGTTGACAATAAATATGACCATTTCGAGTGTTGGGAAGATGACCACTATGAACAATTTGTGAACAAAGTTTTAATTCAAATACTCCCCTCAACTAGTGATATAAACGGTTGAGGTTTTGAAAATCATATGGGAAGTACTTGTCCTTTGAGCAAAACCTTGAAAATGAAAGGTTTGATAGGTTTTACTCAAAAGTAAGAAGCTTTCGCCCTTTTATAAGGATTGTGGCAATCAAGCGCACTACGTGGTCCTTTCTTGACAATTACGGGTTGTACATCGTTATGTGTGCACAAGCCATACACATATATAATCACACATCCAAATTTATAATGAAGGAAACAATTCAAGGGTACCAGAAGTGCAAGATGTCGCCAGAGTGCGAATGTATGCTGATAGCCGGTGATGTTGATCCTGGTCGACCACCAACAAAGCTTTCCAACGTTCGAATCGATCCTTCAAACAACCTTTCATCAATCATCTTGATGATCCTCCTCACATCCCTTCGATCCCGAGAATTCCATCGCTAGAGACCCAATCTTGTGACGTATGTCCTTCAACCTATAGGCCAATCCGTCCCTAACCATCTTCAAAGTGTGATCCCCAAACTTGTGAAGTTCACTACACGCCATTAAGCAATTTCTTTGAAGTTCACCGCGTAAACGACGCCGAAAGGTTTGTCGATGAGTGTATATTGTGAGAGCTGGTTGAGGTCGGGAAGATCTAGCCGAGGTGGAGT
The DNA here is from genome assembly GCA_022545495.1 of Chrysanthemum lavandulifolium. Lineage (NCBI taxonomy): Eukaryota > Viridiplantae > Streptophyta > Magnoliopsida > Asterales > Asteraceae > Chrysanthemum > Chrysanthemum lavandulifolium. The sequence continues at coordinate 162,529,742 of CM040244.1, read as the reverse complement.
GAAGTTGACACGGTCCGATAAGATTCAACCGCCAAATGAAGATCTTCTACACGCCCTTGATGACTATGCGTCCGATGAAGATGAGCAATGACTTGATGAATTCACGTTGTACTTCGTTGAAAATTGTCTCATGCGACCTTGTACTTTGGCAAGGTACATGTCTTCGATGTCGTTGATAGACAAATTCTCAAAGTCGCCTTCAGAGAATGCATAATCCTTTCATCTTGTCGTTTGACCACGATATTCTTTAGGAAGGTGTAGTCCCACTTAGATGACGAACAACATGTTTGATGGCAACGATATCCTTAGTAATCGAACACCGCATGTTGAGACTTCAACCCGACACTCGTAGTAGATTCTTCGCGCCCGCCAATGATGAATCCCAGACATTGCATCTCGGTCGATGCTTCCACTTTGTCGAGAACAAGTGATTGGCACGCCTCGATGGCTATGCGCTCGAGTATATAGTCACTGGAATGGAAGTGTCAACGATGTAGCGATTTCCTTGAACCATCGCCACCATGTAGAAGAAATTCCGTGTCTTTGTTGAAGAAATATCCGAATGGAATCCTAGGTTCATCCGGTTGGCCAATTGTTGGTAGAGGTTTTGACCACCGGTGTAGTATGGAGGGTTGTCCCGCTTGGTGAAGTCGATGTTTGCTTCGGGTTGAGCCAATCCATGTTGTTAGACATAGCTCGAGCAATGTTCTCAAGGTGATATTCGACCGATGGCACTTTCTCGAGCTATCTTTCCACAGCTTGAAAAGCTTCATTCTTGATTCGCCTCAACTCGGATTTCGCCATCTTCTTCACCGAACTTTTCTTGCAAAAGTTTTGCATGCTCCAATGTATTACCGCTCACCAAATTCGACCTTCTTCGTGGTAGGGAGTGTTGTTAACAAGAGTAGAGAACCATTCAAATTCTTCGCTTTATCGTCATCTAGCCAAGATACGACGCCACCCCGAGGCGCCTTCTTCTTCTTCTTTTCAAGGCCTAGATGATGATTCTGTTTCGAACTTGTTTGGGAGAGGTGGGTTGTTGTAGGGCTCAAGGACCTCTTCATCGTCACCACCCGTGATACTCAAAGTGATCACCGGTTTTCTCGAGTCGGGGTGGTAACTCGAATCGCCCCGAGGTTTATCTCGTAGAAGAACGAGGAGGAGACCTTTGTTGAGTAGGAGTCCGCTGGAGAGGAGGTAACATAGAAGATGATTCACCGACTTCTTCCGACGCTTAGCTTTATCATGCTTATCCCGATCCTTGTCTTCATCGCCTCTAGGACGCTTAGACTTTTCTCGCTCGAATCTACATGCTTCTTTGAGTTGGTAGTCCAAAGAATGCTTGAAACAACTTTCCTTCCTCGTAAGTAAATGTCCCGCATCGTAGACATTTGTGTGACAAGCTTGGCCACCAATTCATTATCCGAGAAAACTACAGGATCGATGGATTGATTGTGACGGTTAAAGGTGTGGATCTTATAGTTTGCTTGGCTATCTCGCATAAGATTCGGATATAGTTGTCTGTAAACATCTCCTTTGTGACTTTAGGAACGATATCCGAAGGTACTTGTTAGTGTAACCTTCGATCATTTCGCTCAGCCTCTTGACGATGACTTTTCATGAACTCTCGAATAAACTTCCTTTCTTCTTGCATCTTGTCATTCTCATCATTTAGATATCAGATTGATCAAGAAACCAATTCAACTTTTCAGAGCATGTCTTTCTTTCTCGACTTGTTTGACAAAGATTCACAATTCTTTCATGAGTCCGAGAAATCCAAGATCGAGGTGGTTTCTTCACGATTTGGATGTTGATTTGGTTGATTTCTTTGATGGTGGTGGTGAGGAGTGAGATGATGAATCGATGAGGAGGAGACATGAGGAGGCTCGGGGTCCTTAGGAGGTGCGTATATCCTCCTTGAACGAGTTGACTTGTGAGAAGCAAATCATCATAATTCTCTTCGCCATCTTGTCCAGATTTAGCCTTTTCTTCCGTCCCGAGCCTTAGCTTCTTCATCGCCTTTTCTTTCTCGCCTTATCCTTTTCTCGTTCCTCAATGTTATGTTCGATAGACACCTCCACAAGCGCTTGTTGTTGCACAAGAGTGGTGGCACCGCATCCCTTATCGGGTCGATTAACCGCATCAGATCTCGGTGAAGAGCGGGCAAGACCACTTGATCCTCCGGGCCACCCATTTGGTCTTTTGCAAATTCTTCACTTTTTGAATGTGTCTAACTAATTTAAACTTCTTCCCGTAGGATTGATCCAAGAGCTCTTCTTCTTCTTCGTAGCTCTCATCATAGGGCACAAGTGCGGAGTCTTCCTTTCCTTTATCGCCTTGAGGACTTGGAGGTTTTGGCATCAAGGATTGTCATCCTTGCGCTTCGTAGTAGGTAATCTCTTCATCTCGTGTCAAGACTTTTCGAGCTTTCGTCCAAAAGCTTTCTTTGTGTTCAAAGGGAATAGGTTCACTTCCTTTACAGAACAATCCTTTTACGAGGAGGATTCCTTTGGGAAGCTTCCTATAACTTTCGTAACTTATCGCACTTCCAAAGACTTCCTCTTCTCGGTTCTCCGAGTAGGAGTTCCTCAAGGTTTTTCATCAAGATGACCAACTTTGCCTTCTTTATATCGCTACTAGATACCTTTTGTACGCTTCAAGCTTCTTGAGTTCTTTAGATAGAAGGTGATCAGCAAAGACGGCACCGCGCTTCTTAGTTGTCGATTCCTTGATTCGATAGAAAGGATAGGTTCGGACAACAAGTCGTGATTGTCGGGGTCATTGAGCCTCATGGAATATCGTGATTAAGTCCAAGTGCTCTCGGATCAAAAGCTTTGTGTATCCGACATAGGAATCTTTGAGCTAAGCTTCTTGTGAAATAGCATCATGTCCTCCCATATCGCTGCTTCGATTTCGATGTCCTTCTTATTGATCAAAGACCGTAAGATTTGCGTTCCATGAGCTTTGGATGCTCATAACCACCGCCACGACCGTAAATGACTTGGTAATGATGATGTAGAGGTTCTCCACGGTTGAGGAATGTTCTTAAGCTCCACGTGAGAATGCTTAGTAACAATCCTCAAGCTTCATCATAGCCAATGTCAAGAAGAAATTGCGAACTGCTCTTCAAGAGGTGTAGCAAAGAAGTCGGTTGGCTCGATTTCAGAATGAGAAGAACAACCCGTAAGTCCGCATGAGTGATGGTGACTTGTTTGTGATTAAGTGTCACCACACCGCACTTTGACCGTGATCCTCTCGCATAGAATTCCGTAATTGTCGAATGTAGATTTCCATCAAGAGCAGAGTGTGAGAGCATGTTCGTAGGGATGATTCCTTAGAATATCCACAAGAATGAGACAAGAAGATTCGAGCAAGTGAGGGTTTCAAAGTCAACCCTAAGGTTGTTCTTTCCAATCTTTCTAGGATAGCCATTGGGGAAGATATCGCAATAGTGAGAACCTCGTGCATCCACATTCATTTGAGCAGACCATGTCGTGATCTCAAATAACATTAGCCAAAAGAACCAACATATCGAAAGACATAATGTTAGTCAATGTAAGGTTTTATTGTCTAGTTATTGAATGTACAAGGTCAATGATTGTTACGAGTCCTAAGTCACTTGTTTGTCCAATAGTCCAATGACGTCGTGAAATGTTTCGTGAGTTAGTTAACTTTAAGTTTTAAAGTTTATGTTATCACTTATTGTTCACAACATATCAAACGATTAAGTTTATTAGTGACATTATTGGATTCGTGACGTTATGATTAGTTTATTTACAAGTTTGTACACGTAACAATTCATAATGAAGGTCAATCAAGGCTTAGGCGTAGATTTGGCAAAGTTAAGCGTAAACAGAAATGATATACGCGTAGACGAAAGCTTACGCGTAGGATCCTAACTTACGCGTAAGAAAAGTTACGCGTAGGAAAGGGGGCCTTATGCGTAGGGCTTACGCGTAAGGCTTACTCGTAAGAGTAGACCTTATGCGAGAGTCATCGCACGCATATCCTTCACAGATACGCCGTAGTCCCATTGTAGAACCTTATGCGTAGTAGTTACGCGTAGAGATTTCTCTTACGATAACTTGCCACGCCGTAAGGTAATCCTTATGCGTAGAGATTCAAATGACCTTGATTCTCAATTTTAAGCGCAAAGAAGCCCGAAATAAATTCATCAAATCATCAATATTAACACAAAAATTCATTTTAACAACAAATCATGGCATGAATATTCGATAAACAATTATGAGTAGAAAGTCATACGCGTAGGTCAAAACCCTAAGGGTTATGAATTACGCGATATAATTTCTAGCCATGGATTTGCACCAAACAATTTTAGGTAGTTCTAAGATGTTGTGAGAGTCTATAAACCAAGTTATAACATCTAAATCGTAGAGAATCAAAGATGCCCAAACTTATGAACTTTAAACCCTAATTCCAAATTTTTAATCATTTAGAGTTTCTGGGTGGTTATAGAGCTTGGAAATCATCAATTCATCATCATATAAACATTACACAACAATCTTTTTGAACAAAACTCTTCACATTTGTAAACACCCAAATCGACTCATAAACCCTAATTCTCAAAAATCATCAATTCGTGTTTCTGGGTGGATTTAGAGGGTAAAAATAGTATCCTTGTTGTTAAAAACACGTTTTGACACTTTCTTTTCAACCAAAAACACACTCACATTGATTGTGTGTTCATACGCTTATGCGTAGAACACATAATCACGCATAACTAACGCTTTAGCCGTAGGATTTGCTTGAAATTCAAAACCTTAGCTTGTATTATCGTTAAGATCATGAAAACACTTACAAAATGATGATCTAAAGCACGGATTCTTGAACGAATTCTAGGCGTAGGATGTTTAAGGTTAAGAGTAATAAATGTGAAGTAAATGTTAGTTGGAGGTGTTTTTATTTAAAATAACTTTAAGATTTTGACATTTTTGGTCCCTCCACCTTTTCCTTTTTCAAACAAAGCCATTTAACTTCCATTTTGGTTACCAAACAAAGATTTTAAGAAAGAAACTTGACGACACTCCCCCTCGACTTAAGAAATAATGAAAGGTTATAAATTTTAGTCCGAGGAGTGTCATTTAACCAGAAAAGTTTACCACCATTGATAAAAGAAACAACCGGTATATGATAACATGCAAGTACACGATGTTTTGAAATGCTTATGATATTTTTCCCCTCAACACTTGATCGTAAAAATACCGAATTTTGAAAGATTATAGTGTTGATGGAAGAAATGTACTTGCCATGTTGAAAGAAAAGTAGATTAGAAGAATATTTTTGTTGTTTTATCGTGATTTTATATTTTTGTATTTTGTTTTGAAAAATTATTTACAAAAGATGTTTTGGTGTTTGATGTGTTTTTAAGACTGCTTTAAGAGGTCATCCAATTCCTCTTGAGTCAAACACCTCATACCAATCCGTGGACCAACTCATTAAACCTAGCGGAGGCAAGGCTTTGGTGAGTAGATCCGCCAATTGGTATTCAAGCACCCACAAAGTATAATTCAACTGCACTGCTCCACGTGGTCCTTGATGAAATGATAGCGAAGATCGATGTGCTTTGATTTCGAAAATCGAATCGAGTTGCACGAGATCGCAATGGCACTCGATTGTCGCAAAGACATCGATTCTCAAACACGTAACCATAGTCTTTGAGTTGTGTTCTCATCCATATGACTTGAGCACAACACGCGACATGGCTACATATTCTCGCTTTGTTGATGACAATGATGTACAATCCTCGCTTTTTGATTGCCAAGACACCGCTTATCACCAAGAAATTGTAGAGCTCCTCAAGTACTTTTCCTCGAGTCTAAGCATCCCGCGTGGTCGCCATCCTCAAAAGCGATTAGTTCAAAACCGTAATCCTTCTGATACCGATCCCCAAGTTAATGGTTCCTTGATGTATCGGAGGATTCTTTTAGCCTCGTAGAGGTGGGTTTCAGCTGGTCGCGATCGATAACGGAGCATAGATAAACGGCAAAGACAATATCGTCTCTGCTAGTCGTTAGATACATGAGAGACCCAATAATACTTCGGTATTTGGTAGGGTCAACTAATTTCCCATGTAAATCAAAGCTCTAGCTTCTTGGTATGAGTCATTGGTGTGGCATAAGTATCACAGTGTTTTCATTCCAAATTTGTTTAACAATTCAAGGGCATATTTGGATCGACTCAAGAAAATACCACGGGTGATTGATGAACTTGTAATCCTAGAAAGAACGTAAGTTCACCCATCATGGACATTTCAAAATTTTTCTTCATTAGTTTTGCAAAAGCGATTGAAAACTTTTTATGTGTAGACCCAAAATGATGTCATCCACGTAAATTTGAACAATTAAGATATGTGCCCCGTGATATTGTATAAAAGAGTTGGGTCAACCGAACCTTTGGTGAAATTATTAGCAATGAGGAAAGATGATAGCTTATCGCACCATGCCCGAGGGGCTTGTTTGAGACCATAAAGAGCTTTGTTCGCTTTGACATGGTTCGGGAACTCGATCAACGAATCCTTCGGTTGGTCGACATAAACCGCTTTTCGCTTGTCCGCTGAGAAACGCAGCTTTGACATCCATTTGAAAGACCGCATGTTCATATGAGCCGCGAACGCGAGAAATATCCGAACAACCTCAAGACGAGCAACCGGAGCAAAAGATTCTTCAAAGTCTATTCCTTCTTCCCGACGATAACCCTTAGCAACTAGACGTGACTTGTTTCGGATGACGCCCTTCAAAGATCCAATTTGTTTTTCCAAATCCATTTGAGACCAATGACGAGACCCTCGTTGGTCTTTCAACCGCCCCATACTTCAAGACGCTTGAATTGGTTGAGTTCTTCTTGCATGGATTCAATCCAGCTTGTCTTTTGTCATTGCGCCTTTAATGTTTTTAGGCTCGATTGGCGATGCGAGTGCATAAATGCAATGTTCACCATCTCGTGCGAAGACGTTGTCTCGTAACGATCGGTTGATTCGGGTTGCCAATAATATTAGCCGAGGATGGTCTTTTGTCCATCGATGTGTAGAGGGTTGATGTTGGTATACATTGTGCGATTCGAGGATTCAAATGGTTTGTTGAAGATTCCGCGACATCCGTGCAGCAGCCTCATTAGCAAACGGGTTAAAGAACGATTTGGATCAAAATCGCAGCGGGGTACTTCATTCGTAATATCATCACCGGTTCATCATTGTTGGAAGCGGTTTGTTCAACTGCTGTGTTGGAGTCAATCGTGTAGGTGCATCTTCAACAAGAGTTGTTGTAGCAGTGTATCGTATAAGAGTATTATCGTTGAGCAATGAAACAATGGATACACCGAGCACGCTCATCAATATCGCCACCGAACAGTAGGAGCAAATAACCTTTCCATTTGTTGACGAGTTAGTGGGGCTTTGTTCACCGATGATGGGGTTTGAGGAAGTTTAAACGGTTGTGACCGGTTCTAAGTCATATACTCGTAAGCCATTTCCGTGAGTTCATCAAATGAGCATGAATCGCTTCCATCACCGCTTTGTACGACGATTCCGCATCCGTAACCTTTAGAATTCTCACAATATCCAATAAAGACTCCAATGTCGCTTTGGCTTTGAGCTTTCCAAAATCATCACGATCATTATTCGGATAGCAAAGGGATCCAAATACATGAAAGTGTTTGAGATTCGGTTTATGGTTGTGGACAAGCTCGAAGGTGTTTTGTTGTGGCGCTTTGTGATCATAGAACGGTTTTGAGTATAGCATGCAGAGATACGGCTTCGCCCACAAGTAATCCGGAAGTTTAGCATTGATTAACATTGTTCTGCAGCCCACTAACGCTCGGTTTCGCTCTTTCAACAACTCCGCTTTGTTCGGTGTACGCGCAATAGATGTTTGATGTCAATTCCCACTTTCTCATAGAATTCACGAAGGGTTTGGTTAACAAATTCGCCTTTGTCTGCTCGATTAGCCCGACGGTGTTGCGGAGTCGAACTCAGATTTTTGTGAGAAAGGTGATGATCATTTGTGGAGCTTGGTCTTTGCTTCAAGAAAGTAGACCCAAGTCCATCGTGAGTAGTCATCAACAATTACTAAGATGTAGCGCTTGCCATTGATCGCTTGCACGCGATCGGGCCACACAAATCCATGTGAAGAAGATGAAGCACATGTCGAGAGTCGTGTTCCACCTTTGAAGGAAAATGAGCACGAGTGCTTTTCCCTTGTTCACAGTCGAGCAAAGGTGATCTTTTGAATACCGGAATCGGGAGACCTTCAACTAGTTTGTGTCGAGCAAGGTTGGTGATGGTTTGAAAGTTTAGATGTGAGAGACGACGGTGCCATAGCCGTGATTTTGTTGATGTTGCCTTTGAAAGTAAGCGATGGGAGATGAAGCAACCATGTCTTGCATAGAGATAGTGTAGAGACTAGAATTACGCGAGCCGACATAAGGTCATTTCCTTGTAGATCACGAATGAAACAAGTTTTCTCCCGAAAGCAACCTCCAAATCTCCATCACAAACCGACCCATCGAAAACAGACATGACCGAGGCCTTCCACATAGTAAACCCCGCCGATTTCGATGTTCCCATTGACATAATCTCCAGAGCCCATGATAGTCGCAAGTGATCATTCCCGAACCCGACAAAGCCAATGAACTTTGCAATAAAGTTTGATAACAGCTTAAGGTTGCTCGTCATGTGTCGGGAACATCCGCTATCAACAATCCAGAATGATCTCAGATCACCGCATTACACACATTTACACAGATGGAATAGAAGTAGATGTGGAACCCAAATGTTAGAGGGTTCAAGGTGTATATGAGACATGCACACATTAATGACTTTAGGCATCCATTTAAATCCTAGTGTGTTATATATCCATTTCGCCATCTATAACTACTCTTTGCTTTAGTCTTAGTGAATGCACTAGGTGGTACTACATTCTTAGGAGGTGAAACCGAGCTACAAAGGACAACAATGTTTGCCTTAGAATCTAAAGAAGGCGGTCTACAAGCACGACTTAGAATGATTAGTGGGCCTAGAGGTATTCCGATTCTTAGGATTCCGTAAACGAGAGATTATAGCTTTAGCAACACATTTGTCATGACAATCGAATTCATACTTTTACGACAAATAACACAAGGTGCATCGATCAATATCAAAAGTGCTTAAAGGTTTAGCATTCGTTACATCACTATTTCTATTACATTTGCCGACGCAACATCTATAGTGGAAGCAACGTGAGTCTTATTCATAGTCCTAGGGTGTTCTTCTACTTTAGCATTCCTTATTGATCTTTTCTTAGGTCGCAACTTCCTATTCTTCGATTGAGTGCTCCTAGGTCGTGAAGTGCGGACGCTTGGAAAAGACGCAACTATTCCTGCTTCAAGAGAATGAAGCACGTTAGCAACTTGTGATTTGGCAAGAGGGATTCTAGGTTCTCGATTACTAAGTGTTACCGGTGCTAATCTCTTAATGATGGTTGGCGGAAGTTGTTCATACTTTCCTAACATTTCTCTTAACTTAGAGATAGTGTGAATCAAATCTTGATTTTCGTAATCGAATATTACCAAAGAAAATTCATGACTTCTCTAGTGTGAGCAAGATAGTGATCAAGTTCGTTTGATGCTTCATGACGAGTCTTATTGAGTAAATCAAATATGACACCATATTCTGCTTAACTTTTACAAGTTCTTGTTCATATTTTGAGATTTGACTTTTCAAAGACACGCTTTGATCATCCAGCTTGCTCAATTTTAGGATCGAAGATTTTGCACTCAACCGAGCGATTTTCTTTGAAAACTAAGTTGATGATTGTGAATATCTTTTCACACCAATGAAGACGACGCTTTGCATTGTAAAGTTCGTTAAGTAATTGTTTATTTTCGCTTTTAAAGACTCGATCCAAGCACATTATCAAGATTCTCAACAGCTACCACAGAGTCAACATTATCGCAGAGATATAATCGATGCATGTGGCAAAGAATAGAATAACACAACATTATGGATATCAAGACGATAACATCTTCCAAGAGTCGATCAACATCTTTTCTCAACAGTTTCTTTTACGCTTAGTATTAGAAATAGATGTTTCAGCTTTTCTCGAAAACGACCTTCATTACTCCAAGTTCCTTATGAAAATCCTTTTCCCAAGCTAATGCACAACTTTTCAAATTTTTAACGTTAGGTAAAAGATTTTTCCAAAAATGTCTCTTTGTTCTCGCGCCAGAGGCGATTGAAAATGATCAATTTTGATTTCGTAACGATATTCTATCTCATGTTGTAAAATTTTGAGGTCACCATGAAAATGTCAAAATATCTAAGAATTTTTCGATTTTCGTGTTTTGAGTTTACTTCACCGATGGAAGGTAAAGGACCATAAGTTTGTGCATAATCTGTTGGGGATTAACATTAGAAGACTCGTGTGTTTTGATGATAACCCTTGGTGTGTTAGAAGAATCCGCTGGTGTGACGAAGTGACCGGTTTTGAATAATTAAAAGGTTTGTTGTAAACAATGCTTTTAATTTTGATCGACTCGCCTTCTCGCATCTAATTCCTCTTGACGATGATATTCAACAACACTCATAACAAGATCATTAATTTTATATTCTCGCACCGAAACTTCGTGATTTGGTTTGAATGTTTTAGTGAAAGCTTTGGTTTGTAATCGCCTAGATTTGGTCCATATCCTTTCGGATTGGGTTTTAACGTAAACTTTTCAATAGTCATATCGATTCACCATGTTTGTAAACAATGCTTTTAAACTCTTTGATTTTGTTTTGCAAGTCGATAATTTCTTCAAGAAGGTCATCTACCCGATTCGTTGAATGCTTTTTGTATGCGGAGAACTGCTTTTGACAAGTTAACAACTCACCTTAGCTTTTTGATTTTCCAAGGTGAGAGCGTTAATTTGCTTTTTATGTTCATGTTTCGCTTGTTCTATTTCGCACAACAAAGCATTCTTCAAGCGGCTAGATCACGATCCGTCTCTAAATATTTTTCGCTTTGATGAGATTTAGCAAAGCGGCTTCAAAACCTTTTTCACGGTTTTCTTGAGTTTTGAAAAGTTGAGTTGCATTTGTAAGCATTCAAAATCCTTGGTTAATAAAGGCATTTTTGCTTTTAAGTCCTTATTTAATGCATAACATTCCTCCATTTTGATTTGATGGTCTTGAATTAAACGAGCAAAACTGGATGAGGCAACAGTCATCTTGTTCAACGTGAGTCACAACATGATCATTATTTAGATCCTCAAGTACAACCACGGAGTCAATTTGATTATCAAAGGAAACCATAAGGTCATCTTGATCGTCAAATGTAACTACTGTGGTTAACTTGAAAATCGCCGAATGAGATGTAGATGACTCATTTTGAATAACCGATCCGCGCGGATTCGTGATATTGGCGGAGATATTAGTTCGATATGATGATGGTTTGTTCGGCACTGAGACAAGCCATCGTGTCATACACTCGGGCCTGTTTCACTCATGTGTAACTCATGCATATTAGCCATCAACATAATAAATGCATTGGCCTCGCAAGTCCTCCATATCATCATCCGAGTCTCGATCCGCCATAAAGCTCGTTTTTGTTTGTGAGAGATCCACCACTTCATCCTTAAGAGCCAAAAGAAGAGCCTCTTTGAAATAAGCACCGCCCCTAGTCCTTGGCTTTGGGCATGCATTAGCCAGTGTCCTTCTCATTGCGCTTGTAGCATCAAGACCATTCAACCCATTCTCGAGCATTTCCTGCTCCACCACTTGAGCTCGTTGTTATTCCTACCCATAGCATTAAACCCTTGACCACCTCCCATTTGACGACCATAACCACGATTCTCGAACTTCAACTCGTCCATTGTTCACAACAAATGATTTCGTGTATTGATGAGGAACGAATACGATTGTTGGATTTGTTGGTATAACGGCTAAAAGCATTAGCAATCATAACAAATCCTCGCTGTAATGCTTCGAACGGATCGGATTCCTCATTAGTTTGACTATGAAGTGCTTGATCATTGTTGTTGTTGTAAGGAACCAATTGATTTTGTTGAGGTTGCCGTGATTGATCGCTTGGTGTTACCGAGGCGCTTGGTTGAGTTGCTTGTTGAGGAGGATAACTTTGTTGAGCATATAAGGCAAGTTGTTGATTTTCCGGATGTGTAGGTGGAGCAATTTGAGCACGGAGAATCCTTTCCCGATCAACTTCCTTTTCATGAGGCTTCAAGTAATCGTACAACAATCCATATGTAGAATGATGCATATTCTTCGCTTGACGGAGAAAATGACATACTTCTCCCATTCGTGACCAAGACTACTCAGAACTTAGTATTCACCGCAATTCTTGGCATGATGATGTTGTGTTTATCCAAATCATTGATGATGTCTCGAAAATCGATGATGATAGGACTCTAGTGTCTCTCCGTGTTCAATCATGAAGTGTTCATAAGCCAAGTAAATTTTGGATTCCAAATCCTCCCGATTGAGTACCGATCCTTCCATAAGAAGACGAATATGATCCCACATTTTCTGTGCGTTTTTGAGCATCAACACTACGAAGAATTGGGTTTGGTAATCCTAAGAGGATATATTCCATTGCAAGTTCATCCGCTTCATAGTGGAGAAGTTCTTGAGGATTCAAGTCCGTAATAAGAGCAATGTTCGCTTGTTCATCTCTTGGTGGAATGGCATTTGGATCTCCGGCACAATGACAAGAGGCATCTCAAATGGACCTTCCAAGATAACCTTCTTTAAGAACTTTCCATGTGGCTTCTTCGATCACAAAACCTAAAGAACCTTATCACCCATTGATCGTAGTTTCGGAGTGAGCATTGAGGTCTATCAAGTGATCCAACCTCATGAATTGATTGTTGGTCGCTTAAAGCTTCACACATCTTTGCAAACCAAGTGGGTTCCTTCATAGTGTTCCTTGATGGATGTTGATTGAAATCATTTGTGTAGGGTTGAACTTGAAGACTTGGCGGTGTTTGAACCATTTGTGGTGGGGAATTGCACCAAGTTGTGGAGTATGTTGTTGATTAAATTGTTGTTGATAAATTGCTTGTTGTTGATTCCATTGTTGATGTTGTGGACTTAGTTGTTGTTGTCGTTGAGGATAAGTGTAAGGAAATAGTTAGAGTATGGTGGTTGAGACATGTTGAAAACTTGTGTTGGTAAAATGGATCTTTGTAGTCGAATGAACCTTTGATGAAGAAGTATCCTTAGGCGAGAAATCACAATAGCCAAGTAGCACTTATGCGTAAAACACCAAAGTTACGCGTAATAATTAGAAGTTACGCGAGATTTAGCTTACGCGTAAGTATGGAAAAGACGCTAAAGTTATGCGAGACAAAAGTTAGGCGAGAAAGTTAGGCGAGGATTATCTTATGCGTAAGACTAGGCTTAGGCGTAAGAAAAATCTTATGCGAGGATTTCTACGCCGTAAGCTTATGCTTATGCGTAATTTTAGGGTTTTATCTCAAATGATCTTTTACACTATCACAAAGGCAAAAGATATCCAAAGTCGACGATTTTCGTGCTTATCCAAGCAAGAAAACACGGAGTAAACCACGAAAATGAAGATCAAACCAAGGAAAATCTTACGCGTAGTTTTAGGGTTTTGCTACGCGTAGGATTACTCGTAATTTTGATTTTGCCCAAAGATGTTTCTAAACCGCTTTTGTGTGATGAAATAGCTTCAATAACACCAAAAGACACAAAAGTGTGAAACTTGATGAACCAAAGCTCTAAAACAGTTACGAGTAGAATGAAACCCACGCTCAAAAACTAGCTGAAAACAATGATCCACACATAAAGTTCCAAACTTTTGCCAAAAACAAGTATTTTAACACCTTAAAACGTTGAAAGTACAAGAATCTTGGATTAAAAAGTGTAAAAACGAGTTTTTAAGCTTAACCAAAGTATCAAACGTTGTTCTACGCGTAGAGACCATAAAACCCACTTCAAAAAACAACGATTCACCCAACTAGTTAGGCGATTGATACCATCGTTAGGTCACTAGTTTTACAAACACAAGTAATATAGAAAGAGATAAGGCGATTGAACAAGATCTAACACACACACACACGATAATAAAAAGACGGTTTAGGCGTAGGATGTGAATGAGAGAATAACTTGAACAACCAACCTTCAAATGAAGGTTTACATAAGGTATTTATAGGAGGAAAGCTAGGCAACACCCTAGTTTCCATCCTTTCTTTAATGGACTAAGGCCTAGGCTCATGGGCCTTCTACATAAGCTTAAGGCTAATAACAAACATAAAGGCCATAATAAAGCTAACTATTACATATTAATTACTAACACTTGATTATGGTTTAGAGTGATTCCAACAAACTTTGGACAAGTAACTATCCAATCAAAGTTCTTCTTCAACCATGACCTGGATTATCTATGTGCTCAAACTACAGAAAGAAGACCAGCTTTATCGATTTCTAAAATGAAAGCTGCAACCTACATAGATCAGGGTCTTGAATAGATGATACCGGATCAATTCTGGATAGACAAAGAACAAGTGTATGACATTGCTGCTTCATACGGCATTTCTCATTGGTGGTTCAAGAAGAAGAAATTCTACATTGATAGACATGGAGCTGAAAAGAGACGCAAAGCTGTTCGATCCAAGCTGCGGATTCTAAGTGTTGTTAGTGTAGAAATCTTCCCAATCTATGGCTATGACTATCTGAAGAAGATTGTTCTTCAAAGAGCATACATGAAAGATCATGGTATAGAAGAAAACGACTTTTAACATTTGCTGCCAAGTGACTTTGAAGATCTCTATCTTCTGAACCTTCAAGGACACCTTAACCATCTACCTGTTCGGGAGAAGAAGGCTCTCTCGGCTACTGTCAATCTTTGGATCAGGGGCTTGGTCATTCGACAAAGAGTTGGGGATTTTCAACTAGGCGTGGAAAGCTACCAGACTCAAGTCAATCTTACGAGACCGCAATGGGAAGCCATTGGACATGAATTTCGTCACGACTATATAGTGATTGACACCCCTAGGGCAGTCCTCTTTACCAACAGATACGGGGTCGCGAATGCTAATGAGGATGTGCGAGCTATACAAGTACAGTGATGGTACACTCAAGATGGTTGAAGAAGAATTGAACTCGAGAGTGAAGGAAATCAAACTTGATCTGAAGCCTTGGAACAAAACAAAGTTCTGGTCCGAACAGGATTTGAAGAGGTGTGAAGAGTTCATTGCTGCGATCGGGAGAAGACTTAAGATTAGAAAGATCTTCCGCAACCTTGAAAATTTTGTGGGTGGTAGACTACGCGAAGGTCATTACAAGCTACTTCAAAGAACTGAATGAAGACATCTTCCTGGAGTAGTTTTGTTATGTATTAAGATGTATGTGTAATGTGGTGATTTTATTATGAACAACTATAACTATGATGTATATTGTAGTGATAGGTTATGGCTTAGAGTTCCCTTTTTGTTCTAAGAGGGAACTTAGGAGTGTTTCATTTCAGATTAAATAAAACCAGACACATTTTTCTCCACCAAATTTTCTTACATATTTAAATCACTTGAGATCCAAAATCTCAAAAGATTTGAAATTTTCGATCGGGGGAGAAAATGTGATATAAATATGCAATATGATAAAAAGTGATCATTCTCATTCAAATGTGCATACTGCTCTCCCATATGGGCTAAACGCTCTCGAATCTCGAAGCACATATTGAGGGGGAGCATTTCAAAAAAATAAATAAAACTTTCAAGGTACAAAACAAGTTTTTAAGTTTCAACAAAAAGTGCCTTGATTGATTTTCAAATGGTTTCCGTATGGCTATATGATCGTGAATGTGCTTCTAAGAACTCTCTTCTCTTTGTGCAAAACTATTTTAGAATCTTGATGCACATATTGAGGGGGAGCAACTTCTTGAAAAACCACATCCTTTCCCAAAAATATCTTTAACAAAGTATGAAAAATACTAATCTTGATCGGGAAGGTGATGTAGATATTTTTAGAAAATGTTAATCAATGAATTGAATTCTTCCTCTTGCCTCCATGTGCCAAAATGTTTTCAAATATTCGATGCACATGTTGAGGGGGAGCTCGTTTTCTGAAATATCAAAAACAATTCAGGTACAAAATGCTTTGATTATATATCACAAGTATCTGGATTGATTTTCAAATGGTTCCAATGGCAGAAAATTAATACCAAAAAGACCGACCAAATTTACTTTATGTATGGTGATATAAGGTTGGTTAGGTTAGGTATTCGTTCCCACGATCCAGCCAGAGCCGGAGGGATCTACCCAGAGACAATCTACTAGATAGTGTAGAAGTCCTTAGGTATGATGAAAAAAGGAGAAAAGTGAGAAATAGGAAGAGTGCCGACTGAGATAGAGCTAGAACTGAAATAAACCCAACAAGGTTCTAGTTATGAAGTCTCGGTAAGCACTGAAGGGGTTGAAGAATGAAAAATAAATGAATGTGAAAAAGGGTGAAAAGAAATAGCCCTCCGATAATTCAACCTTAGGACAGAAACCGAGTTCAATACATATGCTACTGGTTGTTACTAAGGTAACACTGGTATTGAAGACAAGACGTCATGGACCCAGTGATGCACTGCACTACAACTTCCCAAGCTACTCAAGTTCCTCTTAAAAGGACTTGTTTCATTCTCACGGGAACCTACATAATCTATCGGCTTTCTCCTAGAGATTATTGATATTGAAAAAGGAGACCCTCTCCCTAGTATCCGGCATTGGAGCCAAATGTGCACGATTGAGTCTAGAGCCACAAGATCATCAATAAATCTCATTAGGACACTGTCTATGAAGACTCTCTGTTTCACACAATGTTGAAAGAGAGAATATATTTTATGAGTCCTACGCATTATCCTTGTGGTAGTGCCAGAACATCTGAGTGATATACTAACATACTCACAATGAAGATGGAAAGCCTTCTAGGGCCAACATCAAACAAGCTCTTGGTAGGTGGCATGTGAGGTCTATTCAATAGATCAACCATGTGACAACTGGATAGAAACGATGGGGCGATTCAATATTGAATCAACCTTGGTCCAGGAAATGGATTGACGGATGCCTTTGAAAAACCGGTCGTTGTGCTCAAAAATTCTTTTCTATAGCACATCGACTGTGTATTAATATTTCAAAATTAAAAGGTGTTTATGATTGATAATTGATTTACCATAAAACCTTCGTTGTATTGCAAAATCCTTTATATTAAGCAATACACGATTGTTTTTAAAATCATTTTTCATCAATCAGTGAATCTTAATTCGCTGGTTCACTCACTCCATGTTGTCTTCTTTGAGACGTTCCGGTTTGAGAACGGCTAGAACAATTTATGCGAAACCACATCAAGGAGATTCTTTGGAATTATACCTAATCACGAGCGGTACTTGTCTTTGTAAGATATAACTTTTCACATACACATCAAACCATAACACAAAGTAGCATATAGATGGAATTCTAGAGAGAAAGTTAGAGGTTTAGGGAACTTAGTGAGAGAAAGTGAAAGATATTATTATGAGCTCCAACTCTCTACCTTGGAAGGTAGAGTATTTATAGTCTTACATAACTCGCCACACTTTGGGTGTGGATCGGGCATCTGATGGGTAAAGACCGTCCGTCCTCCACGGTGTTACTTAACTAAATTACTACTTAACTTAAAGAACTACGACTACGAGCTTTCTAACGATTACATATACTTGAGGTGACCGACTCTTTACTCTGGAATTTCTAATTCCTAACAATCTCCCCAAGGAGGTCACCTCAATCATGTACCAAAATTACATAGAATACAAATAGATATTACATTAACAATTGATCTTGCATTCTTGATGTAGTCCTTTGCTCTAAGCTCGTAGTCATTGATTCTTCACATTGCATGTTTGGTTACTTCAAGTGGAGGTCTTTTCTTGATCCACGTGATAATAATTTTGAGCCATCTTTTGAGATCATCGACTATCAACAATCTCGACACATCCTTTGTGGTGTTGGTATTATGTGATGTTGTGACTTTAGGACCGACATGCTCACATTACGGATCATGAAATCTTCTCATCGAGTAGCGGAAGCTTTTGTTGAATCATGATATTGGCGGCGTGGCGAAGCTTGGTGTGAAAATATCGAGTCATTGATGCACTAATCATGATTTCTTTGAGTTGAATGTGTTAAGTGAGCATGCGGCTATGGATTGACCGCTCCATTACGATCGGTACAAGCGTCGGGTGTACACGCATACAACGATTAGCAATAAATCGCACGAAAGTGTCTTTGATCACTTCGTTGAATTGAGTACTGCGACCCACGGTTCCCGTTGATCGATACAAATCTTGCTGTGATCGGTATAATTCCTAAGAATCTCCTTGACGGGGTTTCGCGGTTGTTCTATTTGTTCTCAAACGGAACATCTCAAAGAAGACAACACGGAGTGAGTGAACGGTAATTTTAAGTCCAGCGATTGATGAAAAGAGATTTGAAAAACAATCGTGTATTGCTCAATAGAAATTGTTTTGCAATACAACGAAGGTTTTATTGAAAATCAATTATCAATCATAAAAATACCTTTTGGTTTGAAAAATGAGTACACGATCGATGTGCTAAAGAAAAGAGTTTTTAAGCACAAAGACCGGTTTTCAAAGGTATCCGTCAATCCATAACTGAACGGGTTTGATTCAAGAGATTGAATCGCCCCATTGTTTCATTCGGTTGTCACATGGTTGATCTATATAATAGATCTCACATGCCACCTACCGAGAGCTTGTTTGATGTTGGCTCGAGGGCTTTCCATCTTCATTGTGAATATGTAAACACATCACTCGGATGTTACGGCAATACCACAAGGATAATCGTGGGACTCAAGATATAATCTCTCTTTCCACATTGTGTGAAGCAGAGAGTCTTCATTGAAAGTGTCCTAATGAGATTTATTGATGATCTCGTGGCTCTAGACTCAATTTGTGCATATTTGGATCCTATGGCGGAGACTAGGGAGAGGTCTCCTTCTTCATATCAACCATCTCTAAGAAAGTCGATAGATAATGTCGGTTCCCGTGAGAATGAAACAAGTCCTTTTAAGAGGAACTTGAGTGGTTTGGAAAGTTGAAGTGCGGTCGTCCTTTGGGTCCATGACGTCTTGTCTTCAATACCGATGTTACCATCGGTAGCATATGAATTGAACCGGTTTACGCCTAAGGTTGAATAAATGGAGGCTATTTGTTTTCACCCTTTTCTCATTCAATTCTTTTTAATTCTTCAACCCTTGATTGCTTACGAGACTTCATAGCTAGAACCTTGTTGGGTTTATTCGATACTAGCTCGGTCTTAGTCCGCACTCTTCCCATATCTCATTTTCTCCTTTTATCATCATACCTAAGGACTTCTACACTAACTAGTGGATTGTCCTGGTAGATCCCTCCGGTTACGGCGGATCATGGGAACACATACCTAACCTTATCATCCTTATATCACCGTACATAAAGTAAAGTTGGTCGGTCTATTTGGTATTGTTAATACGCCATTGGATCCAATTGAAAACCATTTGAAAATCAATTCGGATACTTGTGATATATTATCAAAGCATTTTGTACTGAATTGTTTTGATATTTTAAACGAGAACTCCCCTCAACATGTGCATCAAGTATTTGAAAATGTTTTGCACACGGAGGCAAGAGAAAGAATTAACTTCTTTGATTACCATTTTCTAAAGATATCAACATCACTTCCTCATCAAATCAAGTAGATATAGCATTTCGGGAAGGATGAGGTTTCCATAAATTTGCTCCCCTCAATATGTGCCTCGAGGTTTGAAAAGAGTTTTGCACATACTAGAGGAACACACACATGGGATGAATGATCACGTTTCAAATCAAAGGTTTAAGATAGATGCTCCCCTCAACATGTGCATTGAAAATTTGAAATCGTTTGTCACATGTGGGAAGGACGACATGTACATTCTTGTGAAACCATTTACCTAATTATCGGTTTAAATCCAATTTAAATCACACATTCTCCCCGATCACAATTATCAAATCATTTGAGATTTGTGATCTCGTATAATTAAATTGATTTTGAAAGCTTTTAAGGAGAATTGTGACTTGATTGTGAAAGCGTTTGAGCGATAAGGATCGGATTTTAAGACTTTAAACTCCATTGATAAAACATGCATGTATATCTTTTGAAAACAATTTAATGCCAAATAACTTTTTAATTTAATTGAAATCATTCTCCCCTCAATCAATGACATAGGTTGTTGATTGAGAGATAAGATTTGACAAATAAGTCCGATGATTATCAAAAATAGAGATCGAGTTATTTTTCAAAGCATTTGGTTTCAATGAGATAAATGTTTATAGAATCGAGCATGGAATTTGAAAACATGTTAAAACATGGCTCTGTTCTTTCTTTTAAAACGGGTTATTGCACGAAAATGACAATAAACCATTTCTCTTTCTCCCAAAATATTTTTTTTTTTTTTTTTTTTTTTTTTTTTTTTTTTTAAAGAATTGAACAACATCTAAAGTCCGTGTCATTCTTTGAATGACAGACAAAAACCGTAGATATTATCGAACCGGAAGAAACATGACAAAAATGACAATATTTTTGAAGATTTTTGAATTTTTTTTTTTTTTTTTTTTTTTTTTTTTTATGGATTTTGAAAGTTTTATATTTTTCTATTTGATTTTTGAAGGTTTTATAATTTTGTATTTTGTTTTCAAATATATATGTACAAGAGATAGATGAAGAAAGACCTTTACTCCTCGTCTTCCTCCACGAAGGCGTTTGAGAGTTCGGTTGAAGGCTTTTCAAACCAAGTCGTGGAAGAATAAACTCAAAGCGTTCTCTTGGAAGAGCTTTGGTGAAGATGTCGCGCTAGCGATATTCGGACCTCACAAAATATAGTTCCACCACACCTTTTCCACTTTTCACGATGAAATGATGTCGAATGTCGATATGCTTTGCTCTTGAGTGTTGAGCGTTGTTGCATGAGAGAGCAATAGCACTTTATTATCACGATGCGGAGGATTTTGTTGAATTCAAAGCCATAGTCGGATAATTGAGATCTCATCCATAAGATTTGAGCACAACAAGATGACATGGCTATGTATTCAACCTCTGTAGAGAAATAGAAGTACTCATTTGCTTCTTTGAAGACCGACTCACAAGCTTATCACCCAAAAGCGAGCACCTCGGGCGTGCTTGACGTGTATCTTGACAACTGCATGATCGGCATCTGCATAGGCCGTTAGTGACATACCGGTGTCCTTGGTACCATAGTCCCATATTGATGGTTCCTTGGAATACCGAAAGACCCGTTTAAGCGCTTCAAGGTGCTTTTTAGTAGGCTTAGCACGGTATCTAGCACACATGCACACGAGAGAACAAGATGTACGGTCTACTAGCGATGAGATACATCGGGATCCAATCATACTCCGATATTTCGTTTGGTCAATCATGATCCACGAGAGGTCCTCATCTAGTTTGGTTCGGTCAATCATGGGGGTGTCAGCGGTCACATGAATCAAATCAAATTTCTTTAAAATCTACATTGCATATTTAGATTGATTTATGAAAATGCCTCGGGACTTTGTGAAATTTGTAATCCCAAGAAAAATGACATTTGTCCCATCATTGACATTTGAAACTTTGAACTCATTTCATTTGAAAACGATCACATTCCATTGGGTCGATCGAGGCAAAATAATATCATCAACATAAATTTGAACATGAATCAAATGTTTGCACGACTTCACGGTGAACAATGTAGGATCAATGCTCCTTTGATGAATCCGGTTGATAGAAGAAACTTTGACGATGTATCATACCATGCCCTTGGAGCTTGCTTTAAACCGTAAAGAGCCTTCTTCAAGCGATAAGCGTGGGTAGGATGCTCTTGATTCACAAATCCTTGAGGTTGGTGGCGTGAGCGACTTCTTTAAGATCTCCGTTTAGAAATGCCGTCTTTACATCCATCGATAAACTACCATGTTCTTACTAGCGACATTAGCGAGAAAGATTACGATTGCCTCGATTCGAGCAAGCTGGAGCAAAAGATTCTTCAAAGTCTATACCCTCCTCTTGGCGATATCCTTTAGCAACTAATCGAGCCTTGTTCTTCAACACATCACCATGCTCATCAAGTTTTACTTTGAAGATCCATTTTAGAGCTATAATCATAGCACGATCTGGGCGGTACTAACTCCCATACATCAAGGCGATCAAACTCATGAATTTCATCTTGCATAGCATTGAACCGGTGTCTTCATTCATGGCGGTTTAACATCTTTTGGTTCGATCTTAGATAGTGCGGAGTTGAAGAAACACCATAAGGCATCGGTTGCAAGTTGTTTCGGGTTGATCTGGAGACGAGAGGATTACCAATGATGTTGTCTAATGGATGATCGTGAGTCCATTTTCTTAGGTGTTCATGTGGCATTTGTTGAGGCGGGGTAGGCGAGTCGATGTCTCTGAAGAAGATGGTTCGATGATGATTCGGGAGTAGCAAATATGTTTTCAAATGGAGCATCTTGAGGAGTAGCAAAGGGATTAACTTCATCATTGATGCGAAACATTTCCATGATGTACATTTGAAGAATGATGATTTGTTGATGAGGCGAAGGATCGTGCGGGTGCTTCTTGACTTAAAGATATTGAGGCGATGGATTGACTTCATTCAACGGAATATGAGCATCCTCTGTTGTAGGGATCGGCACCTCATTAGTAGTAGACTCATCTGAGTTCATCAAACATTGGATCAAACAATTTCTTTACATCATCTTGGATGGAGGTACATATGGAGTTTCTTGAGAGGAGTTTGGAACAAGGGATGAACCAATGGGAATTTTTTTGAAGTGCGGGTCTGGTGGAGTGTCCGAGGAGCCATTTGACGGTCGACTCATCAAGCGTAACGTGAATTGTTTCCATGATATTTCGGGTTCTTTTGTTGTAGATTCGGTATCCCTTTTGTTTGGTGCATATCCTACAAATACTCCAATGTCGACTTTAGCCCTAAGTTTGCCTAAGTCTTGACCTCATTTGTTGGATAGCACAATGCACCAAACACACGAAGGAAAGATAGATTAGGTTTTCTGTTGTGGACAAGTTCATATGGAGTTTTCCATGAATAGTATGAATCGAGGGAGCGATTTTGTGTGTAGCATGCGGTGGCAATTGCTTGACCCGGAAAACATTGGAACCTTTGAGTAGATCGGCATTGTTCTAGCGGCTTCAACAAAAGTACGATTTAGTCTTTCAACTACACCGTTACATTGAGGGGTTCGTGGAACACTTCTTTGATGGTGATTCCAACGCTTTCATAGAATTCACTAAGTTGTTTGTTGACAAACTCGGTTCCATTATGCATTACGATAATTACGGCGGTTTTGTTTAGTCTAACTGCAATTTGTTTGATGAGTTTGATGATGATATCGGGAGTTTCATCCTTTGTCCTTAAGAACTTGACCGGTGAATCTAGAATAATCATCAACCACAACTAACACATATTTCTTCCCAAAGATATTACGCACCTCATTGGTCCACATAAATCCATATGAATCATATGAAGAACTTACGTGTGACGAGTTAGTAGGTTTGGGTTTATGGGCATACTTCTTGCTTTTCCCAATTGACATCTTGAACAAAGATGATCCTTTTCATACTTTAGTCTAGGTAAACCTACAACTAAGTCCTTTACGGAAAGATCGTTGATGGTGCGAAGTTCAAGTGATTGAGGCAGCGATGCCATAACCATGACTTTGTTTTGAAGCCTTTGATAACAAGCAGATTGGTGAAGCTCTCATCATGTCATCGATAGAGATGGTGTAAAGGTTTGAGCCACGAGTTCCTTTCAGCAGTTCCTTACCATTAAGATCTCTAACAAAGCGGTATGTTTTACGAAGGCTACTTCTAGATCGAAATCACGAAATTGACCAGCGAGAGAGCAGTTATGACCTAAACCTTCCACATAATACACTCGGAGATGACACTATCACCAACAACATAATCTCCATAACCCATATGCACCGAAATGATCATTACCAAATCTAACGATCCGATGAATTTGCTCACGAAGTTCATGAGCCGTGACGGTCTCGGTCATATGCTTGGAGCGACTGAGTCCGGTACCACGAGCGATTTGAGCGATCTGCGGTTGAACACGAGACAAGAATGGATAAGCGGATAATTGGGATCCCCATGCAAGAATGGGTTCCATTTGGTTAGTTACAATGGTTGGACCACCCACATCGAAATAGAAGCATTCATATCGAAAAATGAGGTAATGGAATCATTGTGAATAGATGCAATACTAGTGTACGTATTAGCCCTATTTACGGTGTGACCACTTCTTAAGGAATAGTTCTACCGGTGGGCATCCATTTTCTAGTGGGCATTATCGATTAGTCTTATGACCAACGGTATCCAATAAAAGCCTATTACTGAAATGTTCTTCTGTGGGTTTCCATTGTTTTCTAACTCTCTTTCGCTTTTGCCTTTTAGCCTTTTTAGCATGAATTTTAGCATTAACAAAATTAAGCTGGACAATTAACATCATTAGGCGAACATTAACATCACATCCATGATTAGAAAGCGAATTCAAGCAATCATCGGTACAAGGTTTGCAAATAGTATCGAATTGAATTAATTACGATGCGCCTATGGCTAATACTAGAATCAACACGATTCGTTTTATTCGATTCAAACTTAAGGTTCCTAGATTGTTCTTCTACTCTCTTCCGTGCACATTCTTAGCTTGAGAGGTCCTATCATTCCTTGTATTGTCTTGAGACTTTGACTGCTCCCTTTAATGTCATGATTACTCTGTAGAGGAATGGGAACATTAGTTTGTTTTACTACTCTTTGCACCACTGTTTAGATGTCTTTGGGATCTGAACTACATGCAGGTGTACTACGGTTCACACTCTTAAAACTAGAGGTACTGAGATTTGTACTCCTAGAAGGCACGCTTGAGTTCTCTTTCTTAGCATTGACAGATCTAGAATCTGAACTACTCAAGGGTACACTACGGTTCACATTCAAAACATTGGGAATCGAGTGCATATCATATTTGGCCTTAGGCATCGAGCATGGAATCAAAGGGTTAACTCTCTCACCTAATGTCTTTGGGCATATTGTGATCAAGCATTCTAAGATTTCTTGAGATCGTTTGGCATATAAGCATGCATGTCCAATTGCATTATCATGTGGTTTCTCTAGCTTATCCTCTTCAACAATCTCACGCAGACATTCTAGGCAATCCTTAAGGGATGAGAAATATGTTTGAATGGCAAGTTTGTTGTTCCTCGGATGAGGGGACATATGTCACGAGATAAAGCATATTTATTACAGTGAGCCTTAGATACACCATTCTCCCCATTGATCATTGGCATTTTCCTTTTACGACTCTTGATTCTCAATTTCCTTTTGCAATGAAGCTATTTGTTCGTTGTTTTTGTTCTGAGTGACTTTAATTGATTCAAATAACTCATTGAAATGACGTTTAACCTTTTCATTTTCTTCTAGAAAACTTTCGTTTTCCTTTTGTAAAGCATTTACTAGGTTTTGAAGATGAAACGTTTGAGAATTCGAGAATCTAAAGGAGGAGGCATTTGGGAGCTGTCATATTGTTCGTTTGACCCTTTAATTGAGAGATTTGGGCTTTCAACTTTACGATCGTGTTACCTGAGCTTGAATCTGTTCATCTCGTTTGTTAATTTGAAAAGCGCATCAAACTCGGAGCATCGAAGATGTCTTGATATTTGAAGTTTTGACATTTTCTTTGAGATGTTGATATTTTAGTTGTAGATTAAAATACTCAACTTCTAGTTTAGAAAAATGTTTAACCAAATTGTCATGATCATCGGTTCAATTTTCTCATTTAGTTTAGAATTAGTTTTTCAAGCTCAATGACACGATCATGGGAGACTTTCGAGGGCCACGAGATAGTTCATGAAATTTGGAAGCATTAATAGAGCAATTTGAAGCGATGAAAAAGACATCTTGAGCAACACATTCGATAATAAGATTCTCATTTAATGTATGCGGGTTCTTTCTCTCAATCTCATTATATTTTAGTGCGCTCATAGTCACTAACTTCAACAACCATTGCATCAAATTCCTTTTCCATACCCTTAATATCGGTTTCTACCCCTTTTAAGACTCTCAAAGTGATCTTTTAGAAGTTTAAAGAAGGGCATGACCTCGATTAAATAACATTCTTTCATTTGTTCAAAACCTCTTTCTCCTTGATTATACCGATGGGTGTGATCCTTTTCTTGCAAGTTTTCTCAAAATCAACAAATAGTTGAAATATAACGTATTGGCTAATTAATGTCTTGCTTTTAGTGGCAATTGTTCTAGGAACAAGATGCATTGGTGTATTAGGAGGATACACAGTCGCTCTAGGCATTTTCAAAGGGAGGGTTTGTTTCAATAATGTTTTCCGCTTTACGCTTATCTAAATCCTTTTCGAGAAGACTTGTTAGGAGTCAACAAAGTCGAGGCTTAAACTTGTTCAAGGAAATCCAGTTTTCCTTCTTGTAATCATGAGGAGAGATGATTATGTTTTCTCTTTGCATTTGGGATCATTTTGTTTCTTATTCATCTTTTCCTAGTGATTTCATTTAATATCTTATCTTCCTCGGTGCACTCAACGCAACTAGGTTTACGCCTAGGCTTAAGGACTTCATTACCATCATAAAGCACCTTATGAGCATTTCTAGCCTTTTAATTACCTCTGGATTTGGTTCCTCAACAAGGGAATGCTATGCTTATCGCTTAAGACACGATGTTTCGTGATCATGTGAAGCGATCGAATGGTGTTTCCTTGTATGTACAACTTGTTTTCAAGTTTGTTTTCAAAGTTTTGATTAGAAAAATCTCTCAAGAGTTTTGATTCCTTTGCATTAAATTCTTGCTTAAGCATTTTCACATTTTCTTGAAGTTCTTGTTTTGCTTATTTGTTTTAGAAAGTTTTTCTTGCAAGGAATGTAATTCTTGTTTCAATACTTCTTCTCTAAACTTACTTTTCTAATTCTTGTACATACTTGGTCATCCATTTCACTGCTCACGGTGGTCAACTCAAATTTTGCGTTGTTCATAAATAGCAACACGTTCCTTATAGGCATTTAGTTCGAAATTATGGAATCATCGGGAGCACATGCGGTGTATTCATCAAAGACATAGTCATTGTTGATGCGAAAGATGCATCACTTGGTACAACTTCACTTTCACTTTGTTTCACGTATTGATCGTATGGGACAATATTGATATTACCCATATTTTCAATATTTGATTCAATAGTTTCGATTGGTTGTACTTTGTCATGCATCTGTTGCACATCGACATCATCGTATAGCTTTAATACCTCGAGATGAGTTTGTCCTTGGATGGGCCACTTGCGGTGAAGAAGAGATCTTGGGAGAAACCATTGGAGAGATGCTAGCCATAAAGATTGTGTGTGCGATGGGTCCATCATCTACATCAGTCGTATGCATCACGGTCGGCGACTTGAAAGGCGTTCGATGATTGTGACCTATCTCTGAATAAATTGCTCATCCACATCGCATCATAGGTCTTGGCATTGCCCTCGGCAAAAAACAACAATTCCTCTTCATCCAACGCACACCATTGTCACGAGCTTGTGCGGCAACATCTTATCTCGAAGTAATCGGCGTGCATGGGCGCTTTGGAGATGTGCGGTTCCTTGCAATGTGTCCTTCACCACCACGTTATAGCATTTGATTGGCTTAGGTTGACCTTGGTTACCATTTCTTCCTCGATTACGGTTTCCAACATAACCTCTCCCGGCTCCACCTCTTCCACGATCATCTTGTCTTTCTGAGCTGGTTGCACCACGATCCTTCCATCTTTAACGGTGGCTTGATTATGTGGGTTAGATGCGATTCGAGGTTGTTGTTGGTTTGTGGGAGAGAATTCATGTTTTGACTAATGAGAAGAGCTAGTTGATTGATGATGTTACCAGCGTGTGCATCGGCATCGACTTGTTTGAACATGGGATCGGGAATGAGTTTGTGATTACCATTCCCCAAGGGTATGACTTGTGATGCTTTGGTTGTGATTCCGATGTTTGAGTAGAAGGTTTGTTGAGTCATTAGGCGAGCTTGTCTCTCCACAGTTGGTTTTGAGCGATTGAGAATCAATTTTTCAAACATGGCATGTCTCTCATTACGAAGGAGGAAGGCATAGAGTTGCTCATAGTTTGTATTCTTCAATCCTTTAGTGAGCTTCACATTGTGACAAACTTGTGCCATTCGGGATTCATGTTGTTCACAAACTTTGAGTTCGGTGAATGTTAGGCATAGTCATTCGATGTTCCTCATGTCATTCACTAACTTATGGAATCTCACATAGTACTCATAGACACTCTCATCGGTTTCATCTTGAAGTGCTCAAATTAGTCATAGAGTTGGGATTCTCTGTCTTCCATAGTTAATTACGAACACGAGAGAAGCATCTTAACGTTATCCCAAACGACCTTTGCATCGGTGTTATGATTGATCGACTTGTAGATGTCTTTAGGAAGACCTTGAAGAACAATGTTTGAAGCCACGATATCGCATCGAATCTCTTTTCTCCTTATCATCAAGCTCATCATACATCTTAGGTCATCCATTCCGTAGCAGGTACCATCTTCATTAGTATCAAGTATGTCTCTAGTCGTCTCAACCCGATATGGTCCTTCATCAATGGATTTGAGAATGTTGACACCATTTTCCTTTCAAGGCAATACAATCGATTCGTTGAGCCCAAGAATCGTAGTCGATTCTGTCAAGCATGGGTGGGCGAGTATCGAGCCATTGCTTGTACATCCTCGACAGCGATGGAGATGACGGTGGGGACGTTGGTAGACATGTTAACAGTTATACGGGTTTTATAACTCAATGATTAAGCGGGAAATAGATTCTTTCACGGGTTTTACTAAATCAAGAAAACCGTAAACAATCACTCAAGTCGCTAGATGATAAAGCTCTAAGTCGCTAGAAACAAATGCACTAAGTCGCTACCAATTAATTAGCTAGGCGACCAAGTCGCTAGAATCCCAGTCGCTAGATAAAAAGCAAGTCGCTAAGTAGTAACTCGCTCTGAGACCAAGTCGCTAGCCAAATTTTGGCGACAATTAGCTACACAAGTCGCTAGATATGCAGAGTCGCTAAAGAGCAACTCGCCACGGACCAAGTCGCTACCACAGTCGCTACCGTGGTGGAGAATCCACTACTTGTACTTTAACTCGCTAGATCTAACTCGCTACCTTCAACAACGTAAGTCGCTACAAAATGTGAAGCAAGTCGCTACCAAGAAACTATTCCGTGAGCTAAGTCG
Source organism: Chrysanthemum lavandulifolium (assembly GCA_022545495.1). NCBI lineage: Eukaryota > Viridiplantae > Streptophyta > Magnoliopsida > Asterales > Asteraceae > Chrysanthemum > Chrysanthemum lavandulifolium. The sequence continues at coordinate 162,500,417 of CM040244.1, read as the reverse complement.
CTAGCTTGAAAACCATATAAACATCACTTTTCAATCCAAAACAACCCAACCAAGATGATTCAAGCTTACCAAATGAAAACCTAAACACTTTTGATGATTCTAAACATAAAAGTACCAACAAAATTCAAACTTTAACACAAGAAATCAACCAAATGATGCAAAAACCACTAAACTTTTCAAACTCAAAACCACCTAAAACCACTATAAATCCAAAGATGTGCAAGATATGATCTAACCATGGCTCTTGATACCAATTGTAAGATATAACTTTTCACATACACATCAAACCATAACACAAAGTAGCATATAGATGGAATTCTAGAGAGAAAGTTAGAGGTTTAGGGAACTTAGTGAGAGAAAGTGAAAGATATTATTATGAGCTCCACTCTCTACCTTGGAAGGTAGAGTATTTATAGTCTTACATAACTCGCCACACTTTGGGTGTGGATCGGGCATCTGATGGGTAAAGACCGTCCGTCCTCCACGGTGTTACTTAACTAAATTACTACTTAACTTAAAGAACTACGACTACGAGCTTTCTAACGATTACATATACTTGAGGTGACCGACTCTTTAATACAGGAATTTCTAATTCCTAACATTTGCTATCAACACAATGTCTTACACTACGGATCCCTTTATCTCCAATGTGCTCAAACTTTATGATACAACACAAAACAAAGAAAGTCTTTACTACTAAGAAAATTTAACCATGGCTGATTCAACAAATGATGATCAAAACACTACTTCCTCTGAGTTCAATTTTAAAGAACCACACCTGTCAAAGCTACATAATGCTATGCAAGTTAAATGCAGTATTGAGCCTTATCAACTACTTCACTCTCACATTTTACATCTTTTATCCACAATTATGGATCGAACATGTAGTGCTCTTTTCTGCCAGGACTTACCCAAATTGACAAGAAATCTGCTGTTGAACTTAGAGCAATTACAGTCTCAAGTTTCCAAAAGGAAACTATTAAAGGATGACTCCAATGCTGCACTTCAGGTAATCCACAACCAATTTCAGCAATTCATCAATGGGGAATATTCCGCAGACTTCGATCAACACGTGACTGGAATTTCTTTCAAGAAACATACTGGAATGGAAATTCATGAGTTCATCAACACATTTATCCAACTTATGGATAATGTGGAAAAGTACATTAAGGAAGCAGCTCAAGAGGATGATAATTTGAATGAGTGTCAGGTGAAATTAAGCGAAAGTTGTGATAAGTCAGATAATGTTTCAGTTGAAAGGTCGGGTGATGTTGAATGCAAAATATCAGATACAACAAAGGACGATGAAATCGGCTTCACTGAATACAGAGGCTCAGAGTCAGATAAGCTTGATACAGCCAGCAGTTCAGTGACTCTTGTTATGCATGACGAGAATGCAGATATCAGACTGACAAATGAACAGGTGTCATGTGATGAGGTACCTTTAACGGTTCAATATAATGCATCTGCCAACTTATCTAAACATGCAGACCTTAAGGCTAAATATGACCTTGATGAATGTTCCTTGGTTGAAACTTAGTCTAACAATTTCAATACAAATGATATAGTTGATAAAAAGGTTTTTGATGAACTTTCAAACAAATACTCAATTCTTGAAAAACATTGCATTTCCTTAGAAATTGCAATACAACAAAAGGAAGAAAGTTTTCTTGTTACAAAGCTCACGAAATCCGAATTCCGCAATTTGAGAATTTTTGAAATTAATCGACTAAAGACTCGACTTCAAGACAAAGACTCAACCATATGTGATCTAAAAGGTCAAATCTCGGTTTACACATGAATATGAAAATTGGGTGAACTGTCTTAACAATGAAGTTAGTAATGAGGTTAAATCTAGGAATGATGAATTGGCATTATGTGTGGCAGAGTTGTTAAGGGAAAATGAGTCCTTAAGGAAGAATCAATTAGAGAATAAGACAAAATTGTTAGATCAGACTAGTTCCTTGTTGGCTGACATAGATGACCTCAAAACCAATCTTTAGAACAAGAGCTTCACGATAGTTGCCTTAAAAAATGAGCTTAGGAAAATTACTAGGAATGGTGGGAAAACTAAGTCTGCAATAGTGTCTACCTTGGAGAAACCAAATTCACAAAGGGATAATGATAGATCTGTTGTTAGGCAACCAAATGCATTTAGGACAGAAAGAATTAAACCATTCAAATCTAGAAATTCTTCCCAAGTCAAAGAGAACACCGTTTTGCCAAAGTGAGTTGCCTCACCAAAGCCTTCTCACTAAAATGTGCAACACTCTAAGCTCAGAAATATAGGAAGATCATCCAGTTCATATAAGAAGCATCAAATGGCTGACTAATCCTCTAAGAACAAACTAATTACAAAAGGACAAATGTTCAGAAAAAGGAAATGGCTACATCTAACTCTGCTAGCAGTTGTTTTAAGTGGATTCCTACTGGTAGATTATTTAAGTTCACAAGATCCAAACGGACGTACTCACCTAGATCTTGTCTTAAGTGGATGCCCACAGGTAAAATTTTCAAGCATTTTGGACTTAAAGGGATTTCTATTGATGACACTCCTAGACCTGACTCTTCAGCATCCAAAAATGAGGATACATCTGTCACTGTCCCACCTATTTGCAATACTAACCCATGTGCTACTAGTGCAAAGTTTCCTCAGTCTTTTTCAGGTACAATGCTCAATTCAATCATGAACATCATGACATGGTTTCCAATAGAAATGAAGACTGCTCATTTAGGATTTGTAGCCTGTCAGAATTGATGTACCTCGTACTTTGAGATTTATTGATGATCTCGTAGCTCTAGACTCAATCGTGCACATTTGGCTCTAATGCCGGATACTAGGGAGAGGGTCTTCACCAAACTCCAGAAGATTGTCACACAACTGACTGTGTTTGGCATTGAGGTAGAAAAGGAAGACCTCAATTTGAAGTTTCTAAGAAGTTTGCCTTCGAGTTTCATACAAATGTTACATCGGGAAAATAAACCGAGATTGAAACTATGAAGCTCAATGATCTTTACAATAACTTCAAACTCATTGAACAAAGGTTAAAGAAGGCGGTGGAAACTTGGTACAAGCTCTAGCACTGGCATTGTTGTCAACCTCTGTTGACAAAGTGATGATCTGAAGATGACAATGATGATGATTTTGCCACCGCTTTGGTTCTCTGTTTCCATTGGTAATGTTAGTGTTACCACCGCAGTTCAAAGAAGAAGGTTCTTTGGTATTGGAGATTCTACCTTTATGCTTTTATCTCCACTCAAGTTAATGGCTCTATTTTAACTCATAAAGACATAGAAAATTGATGAAGATGACTTGGAGGAGATGGACATAAAATGGCGAGATAGCTCTTCTTAGCATGAGGGCTAGGAAATTCTACAAGAAGACGGAAAACCAATACACATAAATGGTGGTAAAAGCTGCAGGTTCGATAAAAGAAAGTAGAGTGCTTCAATTGTCACAAGTTGGGGCATTTTGCTAGAGAATGCGAAAGACCAAGAAACCAGGACAAAAGGTCTACTTGGTACAAGCAAAAGAAAGAACCAATTGTGGAAGAACCAAAGGCAATCTTTGGCAATTGATGGTGTAAGCTATGATTGGAGTTTCATGGTCGATGGTTAAGAGGAACAACCTTGGATGTTGCTCTTGTGTCTCACGAACATGCTCTCATGGCTTTCTCTGACTCTGAGGTACAAAATTTTGAAAGTTGTTCTAAAACATGTAGGGCTTCTAGAGAATGTGAAAGGCTTAATGAATCTTTTGAAAAACGAAGAACATAGTTGTTTGCTGCTAATTATGCTATGTCAAACCTTAGAAGAGGCATAGCTGTTTTAGAAAAACAACTAGAGCATTATTGAGCAAATGAGCCAAAATATAATGATGATATGATTATTCTTAGTAGAGAGATAGATCATAAGACAGCAGTTAATGAGGCATTAAAAGAAGAGTTTGAAAAACTTAAAAAGATAAATGAGAATGTCAATTTGACTGTTGACACCTATTATTATCAGTCTAAGTCAATTGATAAAATTTGGAATGCTCAAATTACTAGTAAAGTTAAGTCTGGTATGGGATACAATATTGTTCCTCCACCACTAAGGGGTGTTCCATCACCTCCTGGCATAGATTTAGCTCATACAGGCATAGAAGATTTTCAAGAACCTATTCATGAGTATGGTCCCCTTAAGTTTGTAAAAAATGAGAAAGAAGTTAAGCTTGAATCTGATGTTTTTGAAAGTGCAAGTGACTCATCTGTTATTGATGAGAATGTTAAAAAGGATGTAGAGGCTTCTATCCCAAAAGTTGTTAATACTATTACAGAGGAACCTAGTAAACAAGTTAATAAACCTAGATCAACTGTAAGGTATGCTGAGATGTATAGAAACAAGTCATCAGCTCCTAGGGGTAACCAGAGGAGTTGGAATCATGTCAAATGTCAACAACTAGGTAGTGATTTTGTGATGTACAATAAAGCATGTTATATCTGTGGTAGTTTTAAACATTTACATGCTAATTGTGACTATCATGTTGGGAGAAGGGAAGTCCATGGAAATAAAAGGGTGGAGTTAAACAAGTTTCAAAACAAAATACACCCTAATTCATACAGCAAAATGGTCCCAAGAGCAGTTCAACTAAGAAGTGGTCTTAAAACCTTTGCCACTGCTAAAACTGTTAACACTGCTCACCCTAAATAACCTGTTACAAGTTCAAAACTCAAAACAACTTTTGCAAAATCTGCACAAACAGGAAAAAGGTATTTTTCTGATAAAAGGGTTAAATATAACCAACAGTGGGTACCAAAATCTAAACCAGCAGTTACCACTGCTCAACCAAAAGTTCCCAGTGCAAGGGTTGTAAACAAGACCAGGGGAAACATGGGAAATGTTGTGAAGGCCTCAATACATTGGGAATGGAAACCTAAAGGAATTACCTCTACAACCAATCCCAATGGTGTATCAATGACCTTTGATAGATTTAACTATATTTGTGGAAAACTAGAAGGGGGGTTGAATAGTTTTGCCGATTTTAAGTTGATTTCAAAAACTTTAGATTCGATATTATGTGAAATCGTATGGATGTTGAGAACGTATAGATATAATGATAATGTAAGTACATAAACAAAGATAAGGGATAGAAATGACACAACCGATTTATAGTGGTTCGCTACAAGGACACCTTCCTTACCCTACTCCACTCCCGAGTCACCTACTCGAGTTCAAGCACTATGTCAACAAACTCCTTCACTTGGCGGAGAAGCCTTCACAACGTTGCTTAAACTTTATCCGGTACAAAGCTAGATACCGAGTCCGTAGCACGGTGGACCAAACCAACACAACTATTACACAACAAATATGTGAAATATCAAATACAAGATCTTCGCTACAAAATCTTGCGGGTGACAAATCAATCAAGGACCCTTGCTTGGATGACTTGTAGAATGCTCGTGATCTCGCCTTAGAGAAGGACCTATATGAGAATCACAAATAGAAAGAAGAAGAACAACTCTCTAGATCTAGTGATCTATATGTTAGAAGAGAATGAGAGTGTATGAGATTTAGTAAGAAGAGGGTGAGTTAGAATGAAGAAATGGCTCTCTATTTATAGACAAATTTCCTCACTTGTTCATACGGATCCCACGGATCCTTCCACTTGGGATCCGGCTAGCACAAAGCTAGGGATCCGTGGAACGCTCCTCTTTGCCCATGGGTTTTTGGTTATGGGTCATGGGTTGGTCCATGGGTTATATCTAGATTCAATGTATCTAAGTATACATTGTATCAAGTCTCTTTGGGTATGGGTTAAGATCCATGGGTTGTGATTTTACCCATCCTAATTAACTATTACAACAAATGCTTTAGTTACTACATTTTTGTATTTAAAGATTATATGTAAATGCTTTACAAAAATAACATGTATCCTTATAATTATACTTAAGACAACATTATATATGTTATCAACAAAACACAAAGAGATCGCAAAATATTAATAAACGTTTTACGGTTTATTTGTATTAACAATATTGATACACGAGGCGGATCCAAGTCAATCATGGCTTGGGTCCCCAAAGAATCTAACTCCTTACTTATATGCGCAGAACATCCAAGGATAAAAGATCGAGATCAAGGCTACGAGATAGTGGATGTTCAAGGCACATGATTGGCAACAAGTCATATCTCTCGATTTTGAACACTATGATGGACGAAGATGTCGACTTTGGAGTTGGAGTTAATGGAAAAGTTCTTTGGTAAAGGGTCATTAAAACTAGTAACTTGGACTTTGAACCTGTGTACTATGTAAAGAGCTTAAGTATAATCTTTTTAGTGTATCACAAATGTGTGACAAGAAAAACAATGTTCTTTTTACTAAAGATATGTGCTTTGTCCTCTCTAAGGATTTTAAGATGCCTGATGAAAGTCAGATTCTTCTTAAGATTCCTAGAAAAAGGCAACTTATATAGCTTTGATATGAACAACATTGTTGCTAAAAATGATTATGCTTGCTTGCTTGCAAAGGCCACAATGGATGAATCCATGTTATGGCATAGAAGACTTGGTCTTGTTAATTTCAAAACCATTAATAAGATTGTCAAAGATGGTTTGGTAAGAGGCTTACCTCAGAAAAGATTTGAAAATGATCAAACCTGTGTGGCTTGTCTCAAAGGAAAACAACACAGAGCTTCTTGAAGGTCAAAGTTGGTTAACTCTATTGCTCACCCACTTCACATGTTACATATGGACTTGTTTGGTCCTACATCTGTGAGCAACTTAAATCTCAAGAAGTATTATCTTGTTGTGACTGAAGATTTTAGCAGGTTTACATGGGTTTTCTTTCTAAGGACTATGGATGAAACAACTGGCATCCTTAAGATCTTCATCACAGAAGTTGAAAACCAATATGATATGAATAGAGGTGGCAAAATGTGCCCAGAAGCAAAAAGATGGGCTAAATGGGCACATTTTTAAAAGATTTGGGCACATTTAGCCCCCTTCTTTTTTTGAAATGGGCACATATAGCCCATTGAAAACTTAAATGGGCACAAACGGGCACTTTTTTTTTCTCTCAATTGTTGAACATTAACGATCGTTTTAAAGATTTTTTTTATATAATATATTTATTTTTGTTAATATAAATAAGATATTACATTTAAGGAATTTATTTAGTCGTTTTAGGTATTTTATTAAGCGATTTGTATAACATGTGCCCGTTTGGCCCGTGCCCGTTTAGCCCGTGCCCGTTTAAGCCCGTGCCCATTCTAGCCCGTGCCTGTTTTAGCCCGTGCCCGTGCCCGCCTGGCCCGCCCATTTTGCCACCTCTAGATATGAATGTTAAAATCATTAGGTGTGACAATGGGACAGAATTTAAGAATAGAGTTATGGATGATTTTTGTAGAGATAAAGGTATTAAAAGAGAATTTAGTGTTGCTAGAACTCCTCAACAAAATGGTGTTGCTGAGAGGAGAAACAAGACACTTATAGAGGCTGCTAGAACCATGTTGGCTAATTCAAAATTGCCAATCACTTTTTGGGCAGAAGCAGTTAACACTGTATGCTATGTGTAAAACAGGGTTTTAGTAGTGAAAACGAAGAACAAGACACCTTATGAGTTATTTAGAGGTAGACCCCCTATCCTAGACTTCATGAGACCATTTGGATGTCATGTATCTATTCTCAATACCATAGATTATCTGGGCAAATTTGAAGAAAAGTCTGATGAAGGGTATTTTATTGGGTATTCCATGGTCAGTAAAGCTTTCAGAGTATTCAACTTAAAAACCCAAAAGATTGAACAAAATTTGCATGTTGAATTCCTGGAAAACAAAGTGAATGTCAAAGGAGCTGGTCCAGAAAGGCTGTTTGATCTTGATACTCTAACTCATACTATGAACTATGTACCTATCTCTACAGGTACATCTACTTATGATTTTCTGAGTTCGAAGAGTTTCTTGATGATGATAAACCAAGCAAGGATCAAGCGGATGATCAAGATGAATTCGGTTTGCCACTTTAGGACTATGCGAGATAATGATGATATTCTAAAGGCGGAGATGCTCAACCTTCTAATGATTACGGAAAGGAAGGAGATAACAACATGAACACCGAAAATCCGAAGCGGTGGAAATTGATTCCACGCTAGGCGGAAGTTTCCACCGCAACACGAGTAGAAATTACAACTCGATTCTGAGAGGAAGCTCAAGCCAATGATGTTGAAATCTCAAATATGCCAAGTGAGATTGCGGTTCCTCGAGACTCCCATACTTTGATTCATAAATCACATCCTCTTGAAAATGTAATTGGGGATGTCCATTCACCGATGAAGACTAGAAGACAAACAAAATTACTTGATATTAATGGATTTATTAGTGAAATCTATGAATCTAAGAATCATGAAGGCAAGAATGAATGTCTTTTCATGTGTTTTCATCATAAATAAAGCCAAAGAATATTTACAAGGCACTTGAAGATGAAAGTTGGGTGGAAGCAATGCAAGAAGAGTTGCTCGGTTCAAGCTTCAAAGGTTTGGGTGCTTTGTGATTTACCTTCGCAAGAAGGTAATAGGTACTAAATGGGTGTTCAGAAACAAGAAGGATGAAAAAGGAATTGTTATCAGAAACAAAGCTAGGCTTGTGGCTCAAGGATACACTCAGGAGGAGGGTATTGACTATGAAGAAGTGTTTGCCCCAGTTGCATGAATTGAAGCAATCAGGCTGTTCTTAGCCTATGCAGCCTTTATGGGCTTTAAGTCTATCAAATGGATGTAAAGAGTGCTTTTCGATACGGGCAGATTGATGAGGAGGTATATGTTTCACAACCTCCAGGCTTTAAAGACCCTGAATATCCAAACAAAGTGTACAAGGTGGTTAAGGCATTGTATGGCTTGCATCAGGCACCAAGAAAATGGTATGAGACCTTTCATAGAGGCAAAGTGGATCAGGCTTTGTTCATCAAGAAAGACAAGAATGATATCTTGTTAGTTCAAGTATATGTTGATGATATCATTTTTGGATCTACAAAGACAGAGATGTGCAAAGAATTTGAGAAGCTAATGAAGGAAGAATTTAAGATGAGTTCTATGGGTGAACTCACATTCTTTTTGGGACTTCAAGTACAACAAAGGCGGATGGTATTTTCATCAATCGGGATAAATATGTGGTGAGATACTAAGGAAGTTCAAGTTCTCGATGCGAGTCATCCGGCACCCCGCAGACAAGACTACACATCAACTATTGAAGGAAAATAGTGGTGAAGCGGTTGATGTGCACATGTACATGTCTATGATTGGTTCTTTGATGTATCTTACATCATCTAGACCAGATATTATGTTTGCGGTATGTGCTTGTGCAAGGTTTGGTCACTCCTGGTTCTCACACTTGATTGCTGTGAAGAAGATTTTCAGATATCTTAAAGCATTTCCTCATCTAGGATTATGGTACCCTATAGAATCACCTCTAGAACTAGTTACTTACTCAGACAGTGATTATGCTGGTGCTAGTTTGGATAGATAATCTACTACAGGTGGATGCCAATTTCTTGGCAATAGATTGGTGTCATGGTAGTGCAAGAAACAAATAATGGTGGCAAATTCATCAACTAAGGCGGTATGTGCTGCGCAAGTTCTTTGTGCTCAAGTTCTATGGCTTCAAAATCAACTTTTGGACTATGGGTACAATTTCATGAATACCATCATCCATATTGACAATAGCGGTACCATTTGCATTATTAAGAATCGATTCAACATACAAAGACTAAACATATTGAAATTAGACACCATTTTATAAAAGATTGTTATGAGAAAAGGCTAATCCAAGTTGTCAAAATTCATCCGATGACAACTATCTTTGATTTATTAACAAAAGGACTTGATGTGGGTAGATTTTAGTACTTGGTAATGTGTATTGGAATGCTAAATCCATAAAATTTTTGTGTCTAATGGTCCTTGGTGTTGAGAAGAAGTTTTTGGGTACTACAATTGTTGTATAAGTTTGTATATATTTGCTTGTATTTCTGTTTAACCTTTATGTAGCAAAGATGGGAGTTGTTCTTAAAAGGTGTGTATCTGAGACACACAACAAATGGTTATTGATTCACCATGTCTAATCCACATAAGAATCAACTAGTCCGAGCAAGCGACTCTTGGTAAAGACTTGACAAATCCGTTTATGGTTGATAGTTTATCAAAACTATATGGTTATCAACTCACCATATTCTGTATGATTAAGAGTTGGCTAGTCCATAGCAAACAGCTCATGGTAAAGACATATCAAATCCGTTGATAGCTGGTAGTTTGCTAAAAACAATGATAAAGAGCAGTTCAAATTTTCATATGTTTTTCTTTACCATTGCTCTTTGAAAATCTTTGTGAAAAATTACCACTCCTAGTTCACAGTTTCCATTGATAGTGTTATTTTTACCACTGTTGATCTAGCCGTTACAACTGTTGTGTCAGTAACTAATTTTTTACTAGCCGTTGAGAGTTAATTGCTTTTCATATATATATATAGGGTAAAATTTTAAGAAGATTATCTACTTTCCTAATTGCTATTTATCCTCTAAAGATAAATCTTTTCCTTAGATACTCTTTCTTGCGCAAAACTCTTAAACCCTACCACTATATATCTTTCTCTCTCAATTGGCGAGTTCTTTATACAATTCATACTGACACAATATATTTTTCATCAAAAGATTCTATGGCACCTATCGCTTTTGCAGATGAGCACAACCAAGTGGCCTACTAGGAAAAGTCAAACGAGAAGAGTGGCCCTGTTTTTTTATCAGATTGTGGACTTTCTAAATACTATCCATATAAGATTTCATAGGTACAAAACTCACCCATAATCACTGTTCCAAACATTGATTATACTCCACCAGTTTCTCACACCTATGAGAGGAGGAAAAAAAAGCCAACTCCTCCTTTTACAACACAAGATGTACACGATCCTTTTGGTTTAGGCACAAGCGGTGGTGGTTCGAGCTTCAACCTAGTCCAACTAGGGAGGAATCGAGCCAATGCCTATGATTCACCTCTCCCAACAGTCACACGGTTGGAAGTGTTGAGGCGATGGGCAACACATGGATTTGATGGAACTTTGTACCAAATTAGCAAAGCAGGTTGAATCTCTGGAGAAAGACTTGGCACAACTACAGGAGAACATGCCAAGGATGTTACACATTTGAAAGAAGAGATTCAGACCTTGAAAGAAGAGTTGCATGGGTTAAATCTAATAAAAAATGCAAAGATTGTGATATCATCTCCATCCTCACCTGATGATGGTGATTCAGAAGATCTCAATAAAGATTTTGGAAATTCTCCCAAACAGGGAGGAAAACAGATCTTTGAAACCAAGGGAGGAGAATTGACTTTGGAGATGAAGGTGTTTCAAGTAAAGTTCTTGAGGAAGGCGATACTCAAGAAGTTCCTCAACAACAACTAGAGCAAGAAATTTTCAGTACTGCAACCACTGATTTCATTCCCACTGCAGAAGAAGTTACCACTGCTCATCAAGCTATTACCACTGCAGAGGAAGAAATCAAGAAGATGGAAGGAAAAGAAGTTTTGCAGAGCAAAGAGCAAACAAGAAGGAAGATTTCAAAGAAAGAACAAGCTCAAATTGCTCATGATGCAGAGGTTGCTAGAAAGATTAATGAAGATCAAGTTGCTAATAAGAAAAGACGGAGGAGATAGAGATTGCGAGACTTCATGGAGGCTAAAAGGTCAAGAGAATGGACACCACCGATCCAATGGATGTAAATCCGGTTTCCAATCGCTCCACCTACAATATTCGAGAGAAAAGACTCCGAGTTCGACTATGCACCTATAGCGTAAGAGATTGAATTCTTGATTGTTAATGATCCGAGAGTCAAGAAGAAGGCAATTGACCTAGTTGCGAGATAAGTCTTTAGCGAAGAACAAAGAAGCGCAGTTAAAGGACTTCATTCGGATGAAGAATAATCAAGCACTTCAAGATGCTATTGTTTCACCAAGAAGGGTCAAAAGAAAACAAGACAACCAACCAAGGCACAGGTGATTTCAATGATGAAAGATTATTGTTGCAGTGTTGGTGGTGGAAAAGACACCAGTTCAAAGGAATGCCTGATGATAAAGTTGAAGGTATCTACTACGAGTTAAAAGGCAAGACCAAGATTTTATTCCAATGAACTCTAAAGAAGAAGAAAGAAGGTATCCTAATCTGAAGAGAAAGACCAAAGATAGTGAACCTCGGACACATAAAAGACAAAGTTTCTTTGAAGAACAAGAGGTTCAATCGAGAAGTTTCTTGAAGAATGGATGACCGGAATGATCACGATTGAAGAAGAAGATTTTATCCCGAACCACCGCAAGTCGACATCCTATCATTGATTGGGAAGTATACACCGCTAGCAATTTTGCTCCAACATGGAAGATTACAAGGCTAGGTGGTGAAACTTCATCATTTATTCGATTTTAAGAACTTATCAAAGCATGTGACGAGATCATCTTGATACATTGTGGAGATTAGTTCAAGAAAGGTTGGATCTTTGAAGATCTTAAAGATAGGAAGGATATGCAGTTATGGGTTAATCTAAGAAGGCTCTATGAACCAGATGCTAATGATGATTTCTGGAAATTTGAATGTTCATGTCCTGGTACTAAATGGACTTACTATGATTCATGTGAAGTTCATCATGTTTCTACAACAAATGAAGTGGATGCATTCATGTTTGCTGAGAAAGAATATCCACTCAGAGCTGGAACTCTCACTGTGATGTTGTGTTCAACAATAAGAGTTCATGAAGATAATGAGAAGGTCAGAGCATTGTTACATAGGCTTCAAGATAAATGTTCAAGAGCTATTCAGGATTTAAAGAAAAAGAGAAGTGTTTGAAAGAATTCCCCAAATCCTTACGAGAAGATGCAGATTGAAGAAACTTATTGATTTGTAGAAATCATAAGTTTAGGGAGGATTTTGGGAATAATACTATGATTACCACCGATAGTCTTGTGGAAGACATCGCTAAAGATTACACTAGCGGTGGAAACTCATTACTACTGCCATTACATTATTACCATTGCTATTGGGATAATTGTTATGTAGACGTATATTGATAAGTATAGAAAAGATCTTGTGTATATTCTATATTGTTAGCATTATACTTATCTTGTAAAGGACTCCTTATGCTATAAAAGGAGATCCTAGGTCATTGTTTAGAGTACATATTATTCATATAAACTTCAAGGTGTAACCCTAGTGATAAGCAAGATCACTCGTATTATTTCTTAATAATATTGAAGCTTTGTGTTAAACTGTTCTCACTTACAGTACATCATACAATCCGTCTTCTAAGTATTACTAAGTAAATTCCTTGCTTATTAATATAATTCAAAATATCACTAACACAAGGTGTGTGTTTAGATCCATCGAAGCATCACCTCACGATTGTAGACCGTTTGAGACAACGCTAAACGTAACCCAAGGAGTTACCGAAGCGACTGCTTGTCGGGATCTGTTTGATGTTGACCACGGCGGAGTTTCCATTCAATCACTGAGGATCACAAATGTGAATCCCCTCATAAATGTTCTCGGCAGATTGCTAGGATCTGCGAAGGACTCTAGAATGTATCACTTGCGTCCATAATGTTGAACGACAAGTGATGAAAGTTCAAGTGTTCATAAGAGATCTTTTGATGAATCTCCTGTCTCTAGACTCAATTAATGCGCTTTGGTTTTCCTGAGCGGAGACTAGGGAGAGGGTCTCCTTCTTCAATACCAACAATCTTTAAGAGAAAGTCGATAGTTTACGTAGGGTTCCCTGTGAGAATGAAACAAGCTTCTGTTGAGAGAAACTTGAGTGGCTAAGAAAGTTTAGTGCAGTGCGTCACTGGGTCCATGACAACTTTATCTTCAATACCGGTGTCATCTAGTGACAACCAGTAGCATATGAATTGAACCCGGTGTCTGCCCTAAGTTGAATAATTTGGAAGGCTATTTCTTTTCACCATTTTCTTTACTTTTCTTTTTAATTCTTCAACTCCTTCTTTCTTCGATTCTTATTTTCAACTTTTTCATAATCATACCTAAGGAATTCTAAGTACTAACTATTGGTGGTGTCATTGGGTAGATCCCTCCGGCTCTGGCGGATCATAGGACGGTTATTCCTAAGCTTAGTCACCTTATAACTCCATGACTATCCTATGTTGCCATAAAACCATTTTCTCGAAAATCTCTCAAAGTGTTTATGAATGAAAACATGTTTATAACACTTCGAGAGTTTTGTATTTTCAAATACTCCCCTCCACTTGTGCTTAAGTGTTTAGACCGAAATCACTTGCAGTGAGGGTAGAGCTCGCACTTTGAATTGATCGACTCAAGATAGACAATTCCCATGAGACACGATTACGTTGCATAGTTAAAGAGATGCATTGTCAGCTTTTAGGTGACAACTAGCTCTAATAACTACGTTGAAGGTGTGGACAAACCCTGAAAAGGTTGTCAAACCCGTCAAAGTTCATGTCTATCAAGAGCTTCTCGAATAGGTACGATCTACTTGGATAAGTCTTGGAAGACAAGTCTTTTCGATGTATGATAGTTCATATTTCATCAATTCATGGGTTAAGTCTTAACACACGAGGATTCAATCGCAATCCAACATATTTGTATCACACAATTTTTCCCCCCCTCAAAAATGGCATATAAATGTTATTTTTGATGAAAATTTTGATATCGAATATGACCATTTCGAGTTTTGTGGGAAGATTTCCCGTAGAACATTTTGCTTGTAACATATTGGTTTCACAAACACATCATACCATGATCATACTAGGCGTATAACTTAAGGTTTTAGAGAGAAAGAGTTAGAGGTTTGGGAACTTAGTGAGAACAAAGTGAAAATATTATTATGAGCTCCAACTCTCTACCTTGGGAGGTAGAGGTATTTATAGTCTTACACAAATCGCCACCTACGGGTGTGGATCGGGCATACGGTGGGTAAAGACCGTCCGTCCTCCACGGTTTTACTTAACTAACTACTTACTAACATTAAATAACTACGACTACGAGCTTTCTAATGATTACATATACTTGAGGTGACCGACACTTTAATGACTGAATTTTCTAATTCTAACAATCTCCCCAAGGAGGTCACCTCAATTACACAGAATACAAACAGATATTACATTAAGATTGTTCTTGAATTCTTGTTTAAGTTCATTGCTCGATAGCTCGTAGTCTTTGATTCTTCATGTTTTGCATGTTTGGATAATTCAAGTGGAGGTCTTTAAATGATCCACGTGATGATGAGTTTTGAGCCGACTTTGAGATCATCGGCTTGCATAAATCTCGACTCTTCCATTGTGGTGTTGACATTATGTGATGTTGTGACGGTGGACCGACATGCTCACATTACGGATCATGATTTCTTCTTATCGAGTAGCGGAAGCTTTAGATGATTCATGATATTTGCGGCGTAGCGAAGCATGGAGTGAGAATATCGAGTCATTGATGCACTAATCATGATTTCTTTTGAAATGAATGTGTTGTGTGAGCATGCGGCTATGGATTGACCTCTCCATTACGATCGGTGCAAGCGTCGGGTGTACCTGCATACAGCGATTAGCAATAAAGCGCCGAAAGTGTCTTTGATCACTTCGTTGAATTGAGTACACGGCCCGGGTTCCCGTTGATCGATACAAATCTTGCTGTGATCGGTATAATTCGAAGAATCTCCTTGACGGGGTTTCGCGGCGCTTCTAGCTGTTCTCAAACGGAGCGTCTCAAAGAAGACAACACGGAGTGAGTGAACCGATGAATAGAGATTCAGCGATTGATGGAAAATGATTTGAAAAACAATCGTGTCTTGCTCAAAATAAAGTGTTTTGCAATACAACGAAGGTTTTAACGAAAATCAATTATCAATCATAAACACCTTTTAATTTTGAAATATTAATACACGATCGATGTGCTAGAGAAAAGATTTTTAAGCACAACGACCGGTTTTCAAAGGTATCCGTCAATCCATAACTGAACCAAGGTTGATTCATAGATTTGAATCGCCCCATTGTTTCTATTCGGTTGTCACATGGTTGATCTATTGGATAGATCTCACATGCCACCTACCAAGAGCTTGTTTGATGTTGGCTCTAGAAGGCTTTCCATCTTCATTGTGAATATGTTTGCATATCACTCGGATGTTACAGCAATACCACAAGGATAATCGTGGGACTCTAAAATTATATTCTCTCTTTCCACATTGTGTGAAGCAGAGAGTCTTCATTGATGATGTCCTAATGAGATTTATTGATGATCTCGAGGCTCTAGACTCAATTGTGCACATTTGGTTCCTATCTGGGAGACTAGGGAGAGGTCTCCTTCTTCAATATCAACCATCTCTAAGAGAAAGTCGATAGATGATGTCGGTTCCTTGTGAGAATGAAACAAGTCCTTTTAAGAGGAACTTGAGTAGTTTGGGAAGATGTAGTGCGGTCGTCCTTTGGGTCCATGACGTCTTGTCTTCAATACCGGTGTTACCTTAGTAACAACCGGTAGCATATGTATTGAACCGGTTTACGCCTAAGGTTGAGATATTGGAGGGCTATTTGTTTTCACCCTTTCCTCATTCAATTCTTTTCATTCTTCAACCCCTTGATTGCTTACGAGACTTCATAACTAGAACCTTGTTGGGTTTATTCGGTTCTAGTTCTATCTCGATCCGCACTCTTCCCATATCTCACTTTTCTCCTTTTTCATCATACCTAAGGACTTCTACACTATCTAGTGGATTGTCCTGGGTAGATCCCTCCGGTTCGGCGGATCATGGGAACTAATACCTAACCTTATCATCCTTATATCACCATACATAAAGTAAGTTTGGTCGGTCTATTTGGTATTGTTCATCGCCATTGGAACCAATTGAAAACCATTTGAAAATCAATCCGGATACTTGTGATATATTATCAAAGCATTTTGTACTGAATTG
Source organism: Chrysanthemum lavandulifolium (assembly GCA_022545495.1). Classification (NCBI taxonomy): domain Eukaryota; kingdom Viridiplantae; phylum Streptophyta; class Magnoliopsida; order Asterales; family Asteraceae; genus Chrysanthemum; species Chrysanthemum lavandulifolium. Next base: position 162,483,473 of record CM040244.1, on the reverse strand, counting down.
TTTTGATATTTTAGAAAACGGCTCCCCTCAACATGTGCAACATATGTTTAAAACCATTTTGGCACATGGAGGCAAGAGGAAGAATTCACTTCTTTTGGTAAATATTTTCTAAAAATATCGACATTACTTTCCGATCAAAATCGGTGATTCACATACGATTAAAGATATTTTCGGGAAAGAATGTGGTTTTCAATAAAATTGCTCCCCTCAATATGTGCATCGAGTTTTGAAAGAGTTTTGCACATATTAGGAAACTTACACTTTGGAATAAATTAATCACGTTTCAATCCTTTTTGGTTTAAAATAGATGCTCCCCTTAACATGTGCATGGAAAATTTGAAATCGTTTGGCACATGAATGGAGGAGAGTTTGCTAAACAATTATAAAACCAATTATCGAGTTATCGGTTTAAATCCAATTTAAATCACAAATTCTCCCCGATCACAATTTTCAAATCATTTGAAATTTGTGATCTTTATAGATTAAATTGTTTTGAAAGCTTTTGAGAAGAATTGTGACTTGCTTATGAAAACATTTAACCGATAAGGATCAAATCTTGGACTTTAAACTCCATTGCTCAGACATGCATGAGTATCTTTTGAAAACATAACATTAGCAAAGGTTTTGAATCAATTGTATAAAACATTGTTCATTTTGATTTTCCAAAAGTAAACCTTGCTCATTTACGTGCCAATTGTTTAAAAATACTCTTTTTAATTCGATTGAAATCATTCTCCCCCTCAATCAATGACACAAGTTGTTGATTGAGAGATAGAGAGTTTGACAGATGATAAGCACGGATGATTTACAAGAATAATAGAGTACGAGGTATTTTCAAAACAATTTTGTTTTCATTAGATGACAAATATTTTCGGAAGAATCATTAGACGGAAAAATATTTGGAAAGAAAACATTTGTCTTTTGGTGACAAATATTTGTTTTAAGAATCGAGCATGAGATTTGAAAAATAAGATTAAGCATGGCTCTGTTCTTTCTTTTTAAAGCAGGTTCTTGCTGAAATGACAATAAACCACCATTTTCTCCCCATTTTTTTTTTTTTTTTAAACAATTTATGTACATTCGAAGAACATCTAAAACCCGTGACATTCTTTGAATGTCAACACAAAGTCCGTAGATGATATCGAATAAGGAAAACATGACAAAATAACAATATTTTTGGAATTTTTCAAGATTTTCTAATTTTATGGATTTTGAAAATTTTATATTTTCTATTTGCTTTTGTTGGTTTTGTAATTTTGTATTTTGCTTTTGAATAACTATATACAAGAGATGGATGAAGAAAGACCTTTACTCCTCGTCTTCCTCTTGAAGGCGTTTGAGTGTTTCGGTTGTAGACTCTTTAGACCAAGTCGTGGAAGGATAAACTCAAAGCGTTCTCTAGGAAGAGCTTTGGTGAAGATGTACGCTAATTGGTATTCGGTCCTCACAAAATAGAGTTCCACCACACCTTCTCCACTTGCTCCCGATAAAATGATGTCGAATGTCGATGTGCTTTGCTCTTGAGTGTTGAACGTTGTTGCATGAGAGAGCAATAGCACTTTTTATCATCACGATCTGAGAGGATTTTGTTGAATTCAAAGCCATAGTCGGATAATTGGGATCTCATCCATAGGATTTGAGCACAACAAGATGACATGGCTATGTATTCAACCTCTGTAGAGGATATAGAAGTACTCATTTGTTTCTTTGAAGACCACTCACAAGCTTATCACCCAAAAATTGAGCACCTCGGATGTACTTGACGTGTATCTTGACATCTGCATGATCGGCATCTGCATAGGTTGTTAGTGACATACCGGTGTCCTTGGTACCAAAGTCCCATATTGATGGTTCCTTGGAGATACCGAAGACCCGTTTAACCGCTTCAAGGTGCTTTTGGTAGGCTTAGCACGATATCTAGCACACATGCATCAATGAACAAGAATGTCGGGTCTCTTGGTTGTGAGGTACATCGGGGATCCAATCATACTACGATATTTCGTTTGATCTACCATGATCCTGAGTGGTCCTCATCCGGTTTAGTACGTTCTATCATGGGAGTGTCAGCGGGTCACAAGAATCAAATCAAATTTCTTTAAAATCTCATTTGCATATTTAGATTGATTTATAAAAATGCCTCGGGACTTTGTGAAATTTGTAATCCCAAGAAAATGACATTTGTCCCATCATTGACATTTGAAATTTGGAACCCATTTCATTTGAAAAAGTGGTCACATTCATTGGGGTCGATCGAGGCAAAATAATATCATCAACATAGATTTGAACATGGATTAAATGTTTGCACGACTTTACGGTGAACAATGTCGGATCAATTGCTCCTTTCTTTGAATCCGGTAGATAGAAGAAACTTTGATAGCGTATCATACCATGCCCTTGGAGCTTGCTTCAAACCATAAAGAGCCTTCTTCAAGCGATAGACATGAGTAGGATGCTCGGATTCACAAAACCTTGGGTTGGTGGCGTATCGACTTCTTTAAGATCTCCGTTAAGAAAAGCCGTCTTTACATCCATCGATAGACTACCATGTTCTTACTTGCGGCATTAGCCAAGAAGATTACGATTGCCTCGTCTGAGCAACTGGAGCAAATGATTCTTCAAAGTCAATACCCTCCTCTTGGCGGTATCCTTTTGCAACCAATCGAGCCTTGTTCTTTAAAACATCACCATGCTCATCAAGTTTTACTTTGAAGATCCACTTTAGAGCAATGATCATAGCTTGATCGGGGCGGTACTAATTCCCATACATCTAGTCGATCGAACTCATGAATTTCTTCTTGCATGGCATTGAACCATTGTCTTCATTCATGGCGGTTTAACATCTTTTGGTTCGACCTTGGATAGTACGGAGTTGAAGAAGCACCATAAGGCATCGGTTGCAAGTTGTTTGCAGTGGATCTTGGACGAGAGGATTTCCAATGATGTTGTCCAATGGGTGATCATGTGTCCATTTTCTAAGGTGTTCGTGTGGTTGTTGTTGAGGCTGAAGTAGCGAGTCGATTTCTCGATGAAGATGGTTCGATGATGATTCGAGGAGCAAATATGTTTTCAAATGGGGCATCTTCGGGAGTAGCAAAGGATTCTCTCCATCGGGGTGCGAAACAATTCCATGATGTACACTCGATGATTGATGATTTGTTGATGAGACAGGTGATCGGCGACAGCTTCTTGACTTAACGACATAGGCGAAGGTTAACTTCATTGGCGGGGATAGGGCGACCTCTGTTGATGGATTTGACGGATCATTAGCAATTGGCTCATAGTGTTCATCAAACATTGGATCAAATAGTTTCTTCAAGTCATCTTACGAAGGAGGTACATAAGGAGTTCTTGGCGAAGAATCGTATACAAGAGTAGAACGATGGGACTACTTGATGATGCGGGTCGAGCTGGGTTGTCCTGGAGCCATTGGACGGTCGACTCATCGAGCGTAACGTGAATTGTTTCCATGATATTTCGGGTTCTTTTGTTGTAGATTCGGTATCCTTTTACGCTTGGTGCATATCCTACAAATACTCCAATGTCCGCTTTAGCTTTAAGTTTGCCTAAGTCTTGGCCCTCATTAGTTGGATAACACAATGCACCAAACACGAAGGAATGAAAGATTAGGTTTTCGATTGTGGACAAGTTCATATGGAGTTTTCCATGAGAAGTGTGAATAAGGGATCGATTTTGAGTATAGCATGCGGTGGCAATGGCTTGACCCGGAGAAACATTGGAACCTTTGAGTAAATCGGCATTGTTCTAGCGGCTTCCACAAGAGTTCGATTTAGTCTTTCAACTACACCGTTACATTGAGGAGTTCGTGGAACACTTCTTTGATGGTGATTCCAACACTTTCATAAAACTCACTAAGTTGTTTATTAACAAACTCGGTTCCATTATGCATTCGGATGATTACGGCGGTTTTGTTAAGTCGAACTGCATTTGTTTGATAAGTTTGATGATGATATCCGGGTTTCATCCTTTGTTCTCAAGAACTTAACCCATGTAAATCGAGAATAATCATCAACCACAACTAACACATATTTCTTCCCATAAATATTACGCACTCTCATGGGTCCATAAATCCATGTGAATGGTATGAAGAACTTCCATAAGCGAGTTTGTAGGTTTGGGTTTGTGGGCATACTTCTTGCTTTTTCCCAATTGGCATCTTGAACAAAGATGATCCTTTTCATACTTTAGTCTAGGTAAGCCTATAACTAAGTCCTTTACGGAAAGATCATTTATGGTGCCAAAGTTCAAGTGATTTAGGCGGCGATGCCATAACCATGACTTTGTTTTGAAGCCTTTGACAATAAGCAAATTGGAGAAGACTTCATCATATCTTCGATAGAGATGGTGTATAGATTTGAACCACGTGTTCCTCTTAAAGTTCTCTACCATCAAGTTCTCTAACGAAACAAGTATGTTTTACGAAGGCCACTTCTAGATCGAGAATCACGAAATTGACCGACGGAGAATAAGTTATGACCAAGACCTTCAACGTAATATACCACGGAGATAACACTATCACCGACAACATAGTCTCCATAACCCATAATTGCACGAAATGATCATTCCCGAATCTAACGGTCCGATGAATTTACTCACAAAGTTCATGAGCCGTGACGGTCTCGGTCATATGCTTGGAGCGACTGAGTCCGGTACCACGAGCGATTTGAGCGATCTGCAATTGAACACGAGACAAGAATGGATAAGCGGATAATTGGGATCCCCATGCAAGAATGGGTTCCATTTGGTTAGTAACATTGATTGGAACACCCACATCGAGTAGAAACAATGGAATCATCGGGGATAGATGCGGTGCTAGTGTCCGTATTAGACCTATTCAAAGTATGTTCACTTCTTAAAGGAATAGTTCTACCGGTGAGGCATCCATTTCCTAATGGGCATTGATCTAGATAATTTAGGGCACATCTCATTAAGATTGAATTTGCGGCGATGGGTATCCATTGATAACCTATGTTACTAAATTTCCTTCTGTGGGTTTCCAATGTTTTCTAACCTTCTTCCGCCATTGCTTTCTAGCCTTCTTAGCTTGATTTTTTGCATTAACTATCTTAACGGGGCATTTAACATCATTAATCAAATCATTCACACCACATTCAAGATTAATAATGAAACCACGCAATCATCATTACATGTTTTGCCAAAAGTAGCGAATCGCATTAATTACGATGCGCTTAGAGCTAACACTAGAATCAACACGATTCATTTTATTCAAATTCTCCCTAAGGTGATCTTCTACTCTCTTCCATTGAACATTCCTAGCATGCAAGGTCCTATCATTCTTTGTGTTGCCTTGAGGCTTTGACCCGCTTGCTTTGGTGTCACTTCTTACTCTGTAGAGGAATTGGAACATTAGTTGGTTTTGCTACTTTTGCATTCTGAACTAGAAGTGCGGGGATCGAACTACTTGAAGGCACTCTAGAGTTTACTTGCTTAGTCTTGGGCATAGAATGAGTTGCATACTTATCACTAGGCATCGAGCAAGGCATCACGACTTTATCTTTCGCACCTAAGGATTTAGGACAAGTTGCTCTTAAGCATTCTAGCGACTCTGAGATCGTTTGGCACGAATGCAAGCAAACCTAATTTCACTATCAAGTGGCTTATTTATGAAATCCTCTTCTACAATCTCACGGAGACATTCAAGACTATCCTTAAGGTGAGCAAGATAATTATGAAATACAAGTTCATTATTCCTAAGATGAGGAGGAATGTATTTATGATCACAGTATATTTGCGATCTGCGAGATGACTTTGATGCAACATTCTCATTAAAGACAAGTGGCATTTTCCTTTTTACGACTCTTGATTCTCAATTTCCTTTTGTAAAGGCGTTATTTTTTCGTTGTTCTTGTCACGGTGACTTTCATTGAATCATATAACTCTTTAAAGTGTTGTTTCACTTTTCATTTTCTTCTAGAAAACTCTCATTTTCCTTTTGTAGAACATTAACCAAGTTTTGAAGATGAAAAGTTTGAGAACTACGAGAATCTAAAGGAGGAGGCATTTGGGAGCTGTCACATTGTTCTTTTCACCCTTTAATTGTGAAATTTGGGTTCTCATTTTTACGATCGTGTTACAATGAGCTCGAATCATTCATCACGTTTGCTAATTTCAAAAGCGCATCAAATTCGGGAGCATCCAAGGATGTCTTGATATTTGAGGTTTTAACATTTTCTTTTAGATGTTGATATTTTAATTGCAAAGCAAGATGCTCAACTTCAATTTAGAAAAGCTGTTTCACCGGTTATCATGATCATCTGTTCAACTTTTCATGCAATTTAGAGTTAGTTTTCTCAAGCTCAATGACACGATCATGGGAGACTTTCGAGCAACAGATAATTCATGAAATTGAGATGCATTAATTGAACAATTAGTGGCGATGTAAAACACATCTTGAGTGATACATTCGAAATCGATTCTCATTTAAGGTATGCAAGTTCTTCCTCTCAATCTCATTATATTTTAATTCTCGCTCATAGTCATTGACCTCAACTATCATTGCATCAAATTCCTTTTCCATTTCTTTAATATCGAATCCATCCCTTTTAAGACTCTCAAATTGACCTTTTAATTGTTTAAAGAAAGGCATGACCTCGGTTAAATAGCATTCTTTAGTTTGCTCAAAACCCTTTCCCTTGATTATCCCGATGGGTGTGATCCTTATCTTACATGTCTTCTCAAAATCAACAAATAATTGATAAATGACATCTTGACTGATTAAGGTCTTGCTATTAGTGGCAATAGTTCTAGGAACTAAGTGCATTGGTGTATTTGGAGGATACCACGATGGCTGAGAGCATTTTCCTAAAGGGGATTTGTTTCAACAAGTACATTAACTTTTTCTTATCCATATCTTTCTTCCAAAAGATGCTTGTTCGGGGTTAATTGAGTTTGAGGCTTAAACATGTTAAAGGCAATCCAATTTTCCTTAGTGTAATCATGGGGTTTGATCGTTATGTTATTCTTTTTACATGAGGGGCTCGTTAAGCTTTTTATCCATTTTCTCCTAGATGCATCATCTAATTTTCTATCCTCTTCCTTGCACTCGGTATGACTAGGTTTCGCCTAGGCTTAAGGATTTCATTACCATCATAGATCACATTTTGAGCTTCTTTTGCTATCTTACCATACTCGGGATTAGGTTTCTCTACAATGGGAATACTATGCTTATCGCTGAGAACTCTATGCTTAGTGATCATGTGAGCGATCTGAATGGTATTCCTTATGCGTACAACTTATTTTCAAGCTTGTTTTCAAAGTTTTAGATTAGAAAAATCATTCAAAGTTTTGATTCCTTAGCACTAAATTCTTGTTTAAGCACTTTAACATTATCTTGAAGCTCTTGCTTTTGCTTATGATTTTAAAAGCTTTTCTTGTAAGGAGTTTAACTCTTGTTTTAACACTTCTTCTCTAAAATTACTTTTCTAATAATTATGCGCATTTGGTCATCCATTTCACGCTCACGGGTAGTTAACTCAAACTTAGCACGTTGTTCATAAATAGCAACTTGTTCTTTATAGGCATTCGATTCGAGAGGTAACAGAATCATCGAGGCATGCGGTGTATTCATAAAAACATAGTCATCATTGATTGCGGAAGATACATCACTTGGTTCAATCACACTCTCACTTTGGATCACATATTGATCATATGGGACAATATTATTATTACCCATATTAGCAATATCGAGTCATAAGTTTCTGTGATTGCACTTTATCATGTATCTTTTGCGCATCAACATCATCATATAGTTTTAATACCTGCGAGATGATTGATTCTTTGGATGGACCACTTGCTTGTGATGATGAGACCTTTGGAGAGACCATTGGAGAAATGCTAGCCATGAAAATTGTGCATGCGATGGGTTCATCATCGACGTCGAGTCGTATGCATCACGATCGGCAACTTGAAAGGCATTCGATGATTATGACCTATCTCACGAATTGGTGCTCATCCACATCGCATCATATGTCTTGGCATTACCTCGACAAGAAACAACAACTCCTCTTCATCCAAAACAACCCATTATCCCGAGCTTGCACAAGTAACATCTTGTCTCGAAGTACTACGCATTTTGAGGCGTTTTGGAGATGTGCGTTCCTTGCTATGTGTCCATCACCACCACGGTTGTAGCACTTAATTGGCTTTGCTTGTCCTTGATTACCATTCCTTCCCGATTTGATTTGCCACATAACCTCCACCTACTCCACCTCTTCCTGTTCATATTGCCTTCCTTGAACTGGTTGCACCATAACCTTTCCATCTCGGCGGTAGCTTGATTGTGTGGATTGGATGCGATTCGAGGTTATTGTTGGTGTGTGGGGTGGAATTCATATTTTGACTAACCATGAGAGCAGTTGATTGATGAAGTTTTCCATGAATGTGTTTGAGTCGGGAGGCTTATATCTTTGGATCGGGGATGAGTTTGTAATTACCATTACCGTGGGTATGACTTGTGAAGCTTTGGTGGTAATTCCAACATTGGTGTAAAAGTTTGTTGAATCATTTGATGAACTTGTTTCTCCTGTTTAGTTTTGAGCTGTTCAAGAATCCTTCGTTCAAACATAGCATGTCTCTCATTCGAAGAAGGAAGGCATCTGATTGCTCATAGTTGGTGTTCTTCAATCCTTTGGTTAGCTTCACGGAGGTGACAAATTTGTGCCATTCGGGATTCATGTTGTTCACAAACTTTGAGTTCATTTGAATATTTGGCATGGTCATTTTGATATTCCTCATATCATTTACAAGCTTGTGGAATCTCACGTAATATTCATAGACACTTTCTTACGGTTTCATCTTAAAGTGCTCAAATTCATCATCTGATTGTGATTCTCTGTCTTCCTTAGTTAATTCGAACACGAGAGAAGCATCTTGACATTATCCCAAACCGCCTTGGCTTGATGTTGTGATTGATAAGCTTGTAGATGTCTTTTGGAAGACCACAGTATAATGTTTGAAGCCACGATATCGACATCGAATCTCTTTTTCTCCTTATCATCGAGCTCATCATACGTCTTTGGTCATCCAATCCAAAGATCATTGTTCCATCTGCACGATATCAATTATGTCTCTTGTAGTCTCAATCGATAAGGTCCTTCATCAATTGACTTGAGAATGTTGACTCCATTTTCCTTTCCCAGACAATACAACCTAATTCGTTGAGCCCATGAGTCATAGTCGGTTCATCAAGCATGGGTGGACGAGTGTCGAACCATTTGCTTGAACGTCCTCATTCTGATAGAGATGATTGTAGGCGCGTTGGTAGACATGATTCTGATTTCACGGATTTTATAACTCTATGATTAAACCGAAAATAGATTCTTTCACGGGTTTTACTAAATCAAGAGAAACCGTATTAGAAACAAATATTAACCAAGTCGCTATAACCCTTGAACCAAGTCGCTAAGCACCAAGTCGCTAAGTACAAGTCGCTAAAGAACAACTCGCTATGAACCAAGTCGCTAAACACACAGTCGCTAAATAACAACTCGCTAATTCCAAGTCGCTAAGAATCAAGTCGCTAAGTACAAGTCGCTAAGACCTAAGTCATTGAACACAAGTCGCTAAAGCACCAAATCGCTAAGCGGACAAGTCGCTAAAGAACAACTCGCTAAGTATCCAAGTCGCTAAGAAGCAACTCGCTAAGAACAATAAGGACAAGTCGCTAGAAATAATAGAGACAAGTCGCTAACCCAACCAAGTCGCTGGCAGTGGAACCTCCACTAACTTGTCTTGTTTGTCGACTTGTCTCAATAGACAAGTCGCTAAGATCAAGTCGCTACGACTTAAACTACAACTCATTGGAAATTACTAAAGCAAGTCGCTACGAAGAAAAACACTCCTAGACTCAGTCGCTAAGTTGAAAAACTTCAAAACCACACTTTTCAATCCAAAACAAGCTCAACCACGGTGATTCAAGCTTTCCAAATCAAAACCCAAGCACTTACAATGATTCTAAACACAAAAGTACACTCAAAATTCAAACTTTAACACAAGAAATGATCCAAATGATGCAAAACCACTAAACTTTTCAAACCCAAAACCATATAAAACCACTAGAAATCCAAGGATATGTAAGAGATGATCAAACCATGGCTCTTGATACCAATTGTAACATATTGGATTTCACAAACACATCATACCATGATCAAAAGAGGTGCGTACAACTTAAGGTTTTAGAGAGAAAGAGTTAGAGGTTTGGGAACTATGTGAGAGAAAGTGAAAATATTATTATGAGCTCCAACTCTCTACCTTGGGAGGTAGAGTATTTATAGTCTTACAATAATCGCCACCTACGGGTTGTGGATCGGGCATACGGTGGGTAAAGACCCGTCCGTCCTCCACGGTTTTACTTAACTAACTACTTACTAACATTAAATAACTACGACTACGAGCTTTCTAATGATTACATATACTTGAGGTGACCGACACTTTAATGACTGAATTTTCTAATTCCTAACACCATAGTACGACCATCTACGGTTCTTGACCTTCCGGTAATCGAGTGTGGCATCAACTAATTTGCTAAACCAATCATACTACTGCTGTGTCATCTTCATCCAACCGAAGACGATAAAATTGATCTCTTCTTCTTGGTTTGGAGGATGATCCCGGTTGTTGCTTAGTTAATGGTGGGGATGATGGTCGTTCTTTGGGGCTCGAGATTTTCTTCGTCTTCACCACCGGTATATTGAAAATGATCACGGTTTTCTCCAATGATAATGGAGACTCGAAATCTGAGGTTTGTCGGATGAAGGAGTTTCTTTGAGATGCTCGAGTAGTAGATGTGGTGGTGGTCTTTGGCGGTGGCATAGATGATGAAGACTACTTTGTTTTCTTCTAACATTTTGCATTAGGTCTTTGTTAGTGTCATCATCATCTCTATATCGCTTCTCAATACCAGCAGCTTCCTTGCATGTGGTTTTCAGTTGATGAGCAAGGAGAACCTCAAGAAACTTTAATTCGTCAGATGTGAGTGTCGAAGATCGAGCAGTAATCTGATTTATCAACTGTGAAAGGAGATCAGTTTCTGTGACATGAGGTGGCTGGACTGGTCGAGTCTGCATCGTCACCGGTGTTGTGACAATTGTCTGTCTGATCAGTGTTCTCAATGTAGGGTAAAGATGTTTGGAGAACATGTCTTTGGTTATTCCCGGGACATATTAGAGTAGGAACTGATGAATATATTCCTTGATCTTCTCGTCCATTTCTCCTTGAATGTCTCTGTACAGGAATAGCTTGATCTGATCTCTCTCCTGAATGAATGTGTTCATCTCATTGCTAAGAAAATTGACCTTGTCAGCCAACAAGTTTAGCTTTTTGTCAACCATGCTACATTTCCTTGCTTGTTTCATGGCTTTTAGGATCTTGGCCTTGGCTCGAGATGCCCATGTATCAGCAGTTTTCTTGACTGACTTGGACGATGATCTTGTTGTTGTGTCTTTTGATGGTGGTGGTGAAGAGTGAGATGATGATTCAGTTGTGGAAGGGTCATGGGGTGGCTCCGAAGATTGTTCAGGATTGTGTTCAAGATTGTCTCGAAGGTAGCTATCGGTTTCAATTATGATCCTTTCTTCTTCTTTTTCTTTAGCACGTGGTTCTTCATCAGCCTTTTCCTTCATCGCTTTTTCCACATCTTCATCAATTATCTTCTCTGTCGTTTCTTGCTCTTCTTCCTCAAAATCAAACTTAACTTCGTAGTTCTGCCGCTGCTGCTCCGTAGATTCCTTCGTGGTGTCACCAGTTCCCTTATCGGGTTGATTAAAAGCATCAAGAACTAGTGTGATTGGAAAACCACTGCTGGAACCTCCAGGGCCTGTTAAGTGTTGAGCTTCAAAGTCTTTTGTAGCTTGCTGCAACCTTAGATGCTTCAGAGTCTTTTGGTAATCTCTGTCTTCATCCATAAGATCATTCTCTGCATCAGAATCTTCCTCTTCTTCCTCTGCCGCTGGTTTCTTTCCTTTATCGGATTAGGGACTAGGGGGTTTGTCTTCTGACTTTTGAGTAGACAAGTCATCTTGTTGCGATTCAGAGTAGTAAGTCACCTCATCGACTCGGTTTGAATAGTCGTCTTGTGGAATATCTTCAGGTTTAACTTGTTGACGAACGATCTGAGCTGGGACTCTTTTCTTACTAGGTGGGTGTCTTTTCTTGTACTTAGTTGTACTCCCTGTGCTCCTAGTGCTTCCAGTGCTACCTGATCTTCTAGTCTTTTTAGTAGGTAGAACAGAAGTCTTTTCATCCATAAACCCGACTTTGCCTGCTCTCACTGCTTCTTTGTAACGAAGATATGAGGGAAGACCCTTGATTGTATCAGTGAGTAGGCAGTCAAGTAACTCTGCACCTTGTTTCCGTGTTGACGAGTCCTTAAATCTGACAACGTTCAAAGTTGGCTCATATAACACTGAGTGAGTCTTGGGGTCATTTATTCTCATTGGGATGTCCAGATTCTTCCCGAGAATGTTTTGGATCAACAACTTTGTATATCTGATAAAGGGAATCTTTGACCCAGGCTTCTTGAGATGCTGCATCATATCTTCCCATATCAAACTTGCGAAGTCAATGTGTTGCTTGTTGACCATTCCCCAGAAAATTTATGAAGGTGCATGAGTTTAGGATGTTCATGACCGCTATCTCGCGGATCTGATTTGGCGATCATGATGTAAAGTGTCCTCTGAGGATGAGGATGTTCTTTAGGTCAACGATGGAGTGTTTGGTGATGATTCCACCGACTTGTAGGAGTTGGCACATAATCTGCAGCGGATCGAATGGTGGTAGAAGAAGAATTATGTGAAGATCCGCTCTGCGATTGTGACTTCCTTGTTTTTAGAGTCACTTTGACAAGATCTTGACCATCAATCTTCTCCATCGTGTGCGAATTGATGGATGTAGATCTCTGATCTTGTAGCCGAGTTGGTTAGCATGAGGTGGTAGGGATGATCCTTGAGAATGTCCACGGAACTTTGCACGACGATTACGAGCAAGTGAAGTTATAAAAATTGACTTTGAGGTTGTTCTTTCAAATTGTTTTGCGGTAATCCGTTGGGAAGATATCTTCCATTGTGAGCTCATTGGATGCATTGAGATTTTCCATGTTGACGTCCATTTCGTGATCTGAAAGGTATTGAGACAAAAGAACCAACATATCAAAAGACATTATGTTAGTCTAAGATTGATTTTATTGTCCAATTATTGATTGAAGTTGTTATGTTTATGAATTATACGAGTCCAAAGTCACATTTAGTCCAATAGTCCGAAGTTGACGTGAAAAGTTACGTGAGAATGTTAATTTTGAATTTTAATGTCCAAATTTCACTTAAACACTCAACGTTTTAACTTTTTGTAGCTTATGAGTGACATTTTGGTTTTGTGACATATGAGTAACTTATTACAAGTTTTGTATGCGTAAAATTTTCAAAGTAAAGTTACAAGTTGGCTTAGGCGTAAGAAAGTGAGCTTATGCGTAAATATGAAGACCTTAGGCATAGGCGTAGGCGTAAGCTTATGCGTAAGAGTAACCCTTAGGCGTAAGAATATCTTACGCGTAGGAGTATACTCGTAGCATATGAGCTTACGCGTAGGATTAGGCAAAGGACTTACGCGTAAGGTTTACTCGTAAGAGTAGCCCTTAGGCGTAGAAATCCAAGTTTATGCATATCCTTCCAGGATACGCTTAGTCCCACTGTAGACCCTTATGCGTAAGTGTTACGCGTAAGATTTCTCTTATGCGTAACCTTTACGCATAAGGTATTCCTTAAGCGTAATCCAAGACCACCTTAATTCTGAACTTTACGCGTAGGAGCCTGTAACAAATCAAACATAACACAACTGATTACAATGAGATCCTAACACTTTCAAGACAACAAGACATGTCAAGTTTCAAATCAGTTACGCGTATAAGTGCTCAGGCATAGACAATTAAACCCTAAACCCTACACTTAAGCATAACAAATTTAGCCATGGAAAAATCACAAGTTTAATTCTGCACACTCCTAGATGACTAAGAAACATGTTCCAACAAGTTTTAACATCAAAAACTCAATGAATCAAAAGTTCATATTTGTACGACTTATGAACCCTAAAATCTTAATTCTACAAATTTGTTGTTTCTAGGTGAGATTCAAGAGTGAATGTGTGTAATTAAACATGTTGTGAACCTATTCCAAGCATCTAATCATGCCAATGCACTCAAACTAAGAAACGCCCAAATTCTAATATGAACCCTAAAATTCAAGAATCATTGAAACAAGTTTCTGGGCATGTTTTGTTGATAGAAATAGTTATAACATTGAGTTTTAAACGTTTTGATACTACCCATTTCATCACAAACACATCATATCAAATCCTATGTTTATACTCATATGCGTAGATCACAAAAATCACCCATAAGTAATAATCTAACCGTTGGATTTGTAAACGATTAAAGACAATTGTTTGAAATCACCATTAAAAGGTTTTACAACTTACAAATTTTGGATTTGAAACACGGATTTGAAGAACGATTCTTACGCGTGGATTCTTGGTTGGTTTTAGAATTTAATGCTAGTAGGTGGGATATTAAATGTGTTAGGTTAAGTATTTTGTATAAAAAAGTTTTTCACTTTGACACCTTTAGTCCCTTAACGTTAAGCATTTTCAACCAAGACCCAATAACTTCCATTTTGGTTAGACAAAACATATTTTGGAAAGAAACTTGACGATACTCCCCCTCGACTTTTGTAATGATAAAACTTTAAAAACATTTGAGTCAAGAGTATTTAACAAGAAACGTATCCACCATTTCTGAAGAAACAACATCTTTGGGTAACATGCAAGTACAAGGTTTTATGAAACTATGAAATATTTACATTCTCCCCCTCAATACTTGTTCGGGAAAAATGGTGAAAGGTTTGATGGAACAAAGTGTTGACGGAAGATTTGTACTTGCAATGTTTGAAAGACATTTAGATAGAAGAATATTTTTGGATTTTATCAGATTTTATATTTTTATATTTTGTTTTTGAAAGATTTATTTACAAAAGATGTTTTGGTGTTTGACGTTTTCAAGAATGTTTTAAAAGTTCGTCCAGTTCTTCTGGAGTCAAACACCGCATACCAATCCGGTGAATCAAATCAGTAAACCTTGCTGGAACCAAGGATTTAGTGAGAAGATCCGTCAGTTGGTGTTCAGTACCTACAAAGTATAATTCAACGGTATCCTTTTCCACATGCTCCTTTATGAAATGATATCAAAGATCGATGTGCTTGGATTTCGAATGTTGAACAGTGTTGCACAAGATCGCAATAGCACTTCGATTGTCACAGTACACCGGGATTCTGTCAAATACATAACCATAGTCCTTGAGTTGTGTTCTTATCCAAATGACTTGAGCACAACACGCAGACATGGCTACATATTCTGCTTAGTTGAGGACAACGATGTACAGTCTTGTTTCTTTGATTGCCATGACACCAATTTATCACCAAGAAATTGCAAACCACCTGAAGTACTTTTTCGTGAATCTAAGCAACATGCGTGATCAGCGTCTGAAAAAGCTATTAGTTCAAAACCAGAATCCTTCGGATACTAGATCCCCAAGTTAATGGTTCCCTTGACGTATCGGAGGATTCTTTTAGGCTCGATGAGGTGTCGTTCGGTTGGTCTTGACGTGTATAACGGAGCAAAGATATATAGAAAATACAATGTCGGGTCTCTTGGTACATTAGATACATGAGACCCAATAATACTTTGGTATTTGGTAGGGTCAACCGCTCAGAATAAATCGACATCCGGTTTGTTTGTATGTGCCATTGGTGTTGCATAGGTGTCACAACTTTGCATTCCATGTTTGTTTAAAATTTCAAGAGCATATTTGGGTGACTTAGGAAAATACCATGGGGTGATTGATGAACTTGTAGTCCTAAGATGAATGTAAGTTCACCCATCATGGACATTTCAAAATTTGTTTTCATTAGCTTTGAAAAAGCGTTTGAGTACTTTATGTGGGTAGAATCAAAAATGATGTTAACCACATAAATCTGAACAATTAAAATTTGTGCCCCGTGATATTGGATAAACAGTGTGGGTCGACCGATCCTTTGACAAAATTATGAGAAAGGAGAAAGGAGGACAACTCATCATACCACGCCCGAGGGGCTTGTTTGCGACCATAGAGAGCCTTATTCAGTTTGTAGACGTGATTAGGGAACTCTGGATCAATGAATCCTTCTGGCTGACTAACATATACCGTTTCCTTCAGTTTACCATTCAGAAAAGCGGTTTTGACATCCATCTGATAGACCGTGATTTTCATGTAGCTGCGAACGCTAGAAAAATCATCTGACCTCAAGTCTAGCTACAAGTGCGAATGATTCTTGAAGTCAATCCCTCTTCTGTCTATAACCCTTAGCCACCAGACGTGACTTATTTCTGATAACCGTACCTTCAGCTTCTAACTTGTTTTTCCAAATCCATTTGAGACCAATGACATACACCCTGTTGGTCTTTCAACCAATTCCCATACTTCAAGACGTTTAAACTGGTTTAGTTCTTCCTGCATGGATTCAATCCAGTTGTCTTTGGTCATTACATCGTTAATGTTTTTAGTTTCAGTTTGACAGACGGTGAGGGCATAAACGCAGTGTTCACCATCAGTCTGAAGGCGTTGTCTAGTAACGACTGGTTGATTCGGGTTTCTAATAATGTTAACAAGAGGATGGTCTTTAGTCCAACGATGTGTGGACGGTTGATGTTGATATACATTATGCAGATTAGGTGGATTCAGATGGCTGGTAGAAGATTCTGCAGCATCTGAAGATGCAGTTTCAGTAGCAAAAGGGTTGAAGAATGCATTTCCATCACAATCCGCGGGTGCAGGTACATCTTGATTCAGAAGATCATCAGTTGGATCAGCGTCATTTGAAGCGGTTTGTTCGGCTGTTGTTGTAGAATCAATTGGGGTGCCTCAACAATAGTTGTTGTTGTTTCGGTGTATCGAGGATTGGAATATTATCGGGTTGAGTAATGGAAACATTTGATACATTTGGAGCACGTTGGTCAATATCATCACTAAACAGGGGAGCAAATAACGTTTCCATTTGACGACGAGTAAGCTGTAAGCTTGGTTCAGCTGATGATGGGGTGTGGGGGAAGTTGAGACGGTTATGTTCGGGTTCCAAGCTGTTTTGCTCAGAAGCCATTTCTATAAGCTCATCAAAATTGGCATGAATCGTTTCCATAATCTCCCTTGTACGATGATTCCAAATCCGGTATCCCTTTGAGTTTTCACAGTATCCAACAAAGACTCCAATGTCAGCTTTGGCCTTGAGCTTTCCAAAGTCATCACGATCATTATTTGGGTAATAGAGAGCACCAAATACATGAAAATGTTTGAGATTCGATTCGGTTATGGATAAGCTCATAAGGTGTTTTGTTGTGGCGTTTGGTTATCATAGAACGGTTTTGAGTGTAGCATGCGATTGACACGACTTACGCCCATAAGTAATATGGAAGTTTTGCATTGATTAACATCGTTCTTGCGACTTCCACTAACGTCTGGTTTCGTCTTTCGACAACTCCATTTTGTTACGGTGTTCGTGCAATTGATGTTTGATGCTCAATTCCACTCTCTCATAGTATTCTTGAAGAGTTTGATTTACAAATTCAGTTCCTTTATGCATTCTTACTTGTCTTACTATATTTGGAGTGAACTTGAATTTTCGTGAGAAAGGTGATGATCATTTGTGGAGCTTGATCTTTACTTCGAAGAAAATAAACCCTAGTCCATCTTGAGTAGTCATCAACAATTACTAGGATATAGAGTTTGCCATTAATCATCTACACACGCATTGGGACACACAAATCCATGTGAAGAAGATGAAGCACATGCTGAGATCTATGTTCCACCTTTGAGGAAAAATGAGCACGAGTGCTTTTTCCTTGTTCACAAGCTGAGCATAGATGATCTTTAGAATACCGAAACCTTGGAAGACCGTCAACTAGTTTGTATCATGCAAGATTGGTTATGGTTTGAAAGTTCAAGTGTGAAAGTCGTCGGTGCCATAGCCAAGATTTTGTTGATGTTGCCTTAGAAAGTAGAAAAATGGGAGATGAAGCAATTATGTCTTGCATTGATATTGTGTAAAGGCTTGATGTGCGATTTCCAGACATAAGATCGTTCCCTTGTAGATCACAAATGAAACAAGTTTTCTCCCTAAAAGCAACTTCCAAATCACCATCACAAAATTGACCGACTGAAAAGAGATTGTGACCGAGACCTTCTACATAATCAACCCTGCTAATTTCGATGTTGCCATTGATGTAATCTCCGCAGCCCATGATATCTGCGAAGTGATCATTCCCGAACCTGACAGTGCCGATGAACTTTGAGACAAAGTTTGATAACAGTTTGAGGTTGCTTGTCATGTGTCAAGAACATCCGCTATCAACAATCCAAAGGATCATCTGTATCAACTGCATTACACACAGACGACACAGGTGGAATAGAAGTAGAGGTGGAACCCAAAGAGTTAGAGGGTTCCGTTACAGTTATAGTTGAAACACACTTGTTAATGATTTTAGGAATCTATTTAAATCCAGGTGTATTTTGTAACCATCTCTGCCAAGTCCAACTAGTTTAAGCTTTAGTCTTAGTGAATGCACTAGGTGATATTATCTTCCTAGGAGGTGAGGGGGTTCTATGGGTACATCGATGATTTGAGCAGAAGCACTATAAGGTGGTTTACCTAGCACAAACTTAGAAGCATTAGTGGGCCTAGGGGTAATCCGTTTTCTATTATTCCTTTTACGAGATAAGATAGTTTTAGCAACACATTTATCATGACAACCAAAAAACATGCTTTTACGACAACCAATACAAGATGCTTCAAACAAAACATTCAAAGTACTTAACGATTCATCATTCGTTACATCACTTTTTCTATTACATTTGTCTAGCGCAATGTCTAAAGTGGGTGCAACATGAGTTTTATTCAAAGTCCTAAGGTGTTCTTCTACTTCAGAGGTATTTATTGTTCTTCTCTTACGTTGCAACTTTCTATTCTTCCTGTTTTTGCTCTTAAGTTGTGAAGTGCTAACGTTAGGATTAGAGGCAACTACTCCTGTAGAAGTGGAAGGAAGCACATTAGTATCTTGGGGTTTGTCATTAGGCGTTCTAGTGTCAATTTTAAACATTCCAGGTGCAAGAACATTTGTGTTACTAGACTTATCTTGTTCATACTTCCCTAACTTCTCTTTCAACTCAACTATAGTGTGCAACAAATCTTGATTTTCAGAGCGAATGTTTCCAATAACGTTTAAGACCTCTTTAGTGTATGCAAGATGATTATCAAGTTCTTGTGATGCTTTAGCACGAGTCTTTTTGAGCAAATTAAATATGACACCATATTCAGTTTTGACTTTGGCAATTTCTTGTTCATATTTTGAAACTTGACATTTTAAAGACACGTTTTCATCATCCAGTTGTTCAAGTTTTGGATCAAAAGATTTTGCACGCAACTGGTTGATTTTGTTTAGCAAAGCAAGTTCTCGATTTTGACAATCTTTTTGACACCATTGAAGACGACGTTTTGGATTCGAAAGTTCATTTAACAAATTCTTATTTTCAATTTTCAAAGACTCGATTTGAGGCACATTATTGATATTCTGAACATTATCAACAGAATCAACAGAATCAACAACAATATAATCAAATGCATATGCAACAGTATGTAACAACACAACATTTATGGTATCAGCACATATAACATCTTCCAAAAGTCGATCAACATGATTTCTTAACATTTTCTTTTTCCGTTTAGTATTTGAAATCAATGTTTCTATTTTCTCAAAACTTTTCATAAGTCCAATCTCTTTCGAAGACCCGTTCCCAATATATTGCACACATTTTAAATTTCGGACATGGGGTAAAAGCCTTTTCTGAAAAATATCTCGTTGATTTCGTGCATGTGGCGATTGAAAATGTTCAGCTTTTATTTCAGAATTAACTTCAATTTCATGTTCCAAAAGTTTGATGTCAGACATGAATGTATCAAAATATTTAAGAATTTGACATCTTTCAGGTTATGATTTTACTTCACTGAAGGAAGGTAAAGGACCATTAATTTGTGCAACATTGTTTCGGGGACCAACATTAGAAGATGTGTTAGTATCATCCTGTTGTTTGACGAAAGGTATGATTTTTGAGTAATCGAATGGTTTGTTAAATTCAACATTTTCCATTTTTAATCGACTCTCAGCATCAACATATGTTTCCTCATCACGATTATATTCAACAACACTCATAATTGAATCATCAATTCTATGTTCTACACTGTAAACTTGAGGATTTGGTTTGAATGCTCTATGTGAAAAACCTGGTTTGTAATCAGCAAGAATTGGTCCATATCCATCTGGATTTGGCTTAAAAGAAAATTTTTGAATTGTTGTGATTGACTCACAATGTTTATAAACAACATTTCGAAACTCTTTGATTTTTTTTTGTAAATCGACCATTTCATCAAGATACTGATCTATTTGTCTCCTCGAATGCTTTTTGTATTCAGAAAACTGTTTTTGACAAATTAGCAACTCAGACTTGGATTTTTGAGTTTCCGAAGTGAGAGCGTTAATTTGTTGTTTATGATTGAATTTTTGTTGTTCTATTTGAGAAAGCAATGCATTCTTGGATTCAAGTAGATCACGTATATGAATTTCTAGAGATTTTTCACTTTGGTATGATTTTGCAAAAGCGACTTCAAAACTTTGTTCACGTTTTTCTTTAGTTTCAAAAATGTTGAGTTGAAACTTATAGCATTCATTATCCTTAGTCAACAGTGCAATTTTATCTTGCGGTTTCTTATTGATCTCATTGCATTTTTCCAATTTAGATAGGGTGGTCTGACATAAGGTCATGAGTCCCGAATCTGGATTAGACAAAGGTTCATTTTGTTCAACTTGGGTCTCAACATAATCATTATTTAGATCCTCAAATATGATCACGGAGTCAACTTGATTATCAATATTAACCACTAGGCTATCTTGATCGTCAAATGTAACTAATGGTCCATTTGATTATCATCGTAATGAGATGTAGAAGACTCATGTTGAACACTCTGTGCCTCATCGGATGCAGATGCAGACGGAGATATCAGATCATGTATAAGTATATTAGGATCCGGTACCTGAGACAAGCCATCACTGTCAAGCACTAGGTCTGTGTCACTCATGCGGAGCTTTTGCATGTTTGCCATTAACATCACAGCTGCATTAGCCTGCAAGTCTTCCATGTCATCATCAGAGTCTGCATTAGCCATGAAGCTCTGTTCCTTGTTGGTAAGTGTTCCACCAGCTTCATCCTTAAGAGCCAATAGTAAAGCCTCCTTGTGATAAGCGCTACCTCTTGTTCTTGGCTTTGGGCAAGCATTAGCCAGATGACCCTTCTCGTTGTAGTTGTAGCATCGAAGACCATTAACCCTAGTCTGAGCATTTCCATGATCAACCATTTGAACCCGTTGTTGTGGAGCACCCATGTTATTCCTTCCATTAAGATTAAACCCTTGACCACTACCCATCTGACGACCATTGCCACGGTTACGAACCTCAACTCTCCCATTGTTAACAACGACTTGATTTCTTGTGTTTGATGAGGTGCAGTGTTGCAAAATTGGCGAATCGGCCGATTAATCGATGTCGCCATACACCTTGTAGAATATTGAAAATCGGTCAAAAATCGGCCGGTAAAAATCGGTCAAAATCGGCCGAATCGGTTAAAAATCGGCGAATCAGTCAAAAATCGTTCGAATAGGTCAACTTTAAAAAAATAATAATTTCACTTATGACGCACAATAGGGATCGTTTTTTTCACTTATAACGCATAATGAGCCTCATAATCAGAATTGGAGCCTTTTATTGAGGTTTGGAAACATAGTAGGCTTGGAATCAGTTAAGATCTTTAGTTTGGTCTCCAGAAATACCCAAAACTTGCAGGAAATGCCAATCCGATTAATCACCGATTAATCCCGCCTTGACCGATTACTCGCTGCAGGGTGGTCGACCGCCCGACTACCGATTCACGACTTTTGCAACATTGATGAGGTACGAATGCGATTGTTGGATTTGTTAGCAAATCTACCGAAAGCTCTAGCAATCATGACAAATCCTTGATTCAATGAATCGAAAGCTTCTGCATCCTCATTTGATTCAGTGTATAGTGCTTGATCATTGTTGTTGTTGTATGGAACCAATTAGTTTCTTGTGATTGTTGTTGTGATGGATCATATGGTGTAATCTGAGCAGTTAGTTGTGGTGGATTTGTGAAAACAGTTGGCAAGTTCGGAAATTGAGGATAACATGCTTGAGTATGCAAAGCAAGAGTTTGATTATCCGGGAGTGTTGGAAAAGCAGGGACTCTACGGATGATTCTATCTTTGCCTACTTCCTTTTGATTGTGCTTCAAATAGTCGTGCAATAATCCGTAAGTTGCTTGATGAAGATTCTTAGCTTTACGGATGAATGTAACATGCTTCTCCCAATCAGGACCAAGGCAGCTGAGGAACTTTGTATTGATTGCAATCCTTGGCATATTGATATTATGTTTTTCCAAGTCATTGATGATGTCTGAGAACCGATGATAGTATGACTCTAATGACTCCCCTGGTTCAATCATGAAGTTCTCATATGCTAAGTAAATTTTTGATTCCATGTCTTCTTGATTAAGTTCAGTGCCTTCCATTAGAAGATGAATGTGCTCCCACATTGCTTTAGTAGTTTTCGAGCATCAACACTAGGAAGTATCGGATTGGGTAGACCCAAAGGATATATTGCATTGCAAGTTCATCGACTTCTAAGTGAAGAAGTTGTTCGATGGTGAGTTGATCGATCTTGAGAACGTTGGTAACATCATCTCTTGGTGGAGTAGGATTCGGATCTCGGGTATAGTGATAGTAGGCATCTGAAAAGGACCTTCAAGGATGACCTTCTTCAAAAACTTACCATGTGGTTTCTTGAGATCACAAAACCTAAAAAACCTTATCACCCATTGATCGTAGTTACTGGGAATGAGCATTGGAGGTCTATCAAGGGATCAAGCTTCATGAATGGATTGTTGGCTACTTAAAGCTTCACACATCTTTGCAAACCAAGAAGGTTCCTTTTGCGTTGTGACATTCATAACATACTTAGCAGGAAACTGGTATTGGAAGTAGTTACAATGTTGAACTTGTTGACGAGGGTTTAGTTAAGGCATTTGAGGTGGAAGAGGGTTTGCTCCTTGAGGACAATACATTTGAGATGGTGGTTGAAATTTTTGTTGACATTGTTGTTGTTGATATTGTTGTTGTTGTTGTTGTTGAGGATACTCATGAGGAAAGTAGTTAGAGTATGGTGGTTGAGACATCTTAAAACTTGTGTTGATGATGGATCTTTGTAGTCGAATGAAACTTGAGTTTGTTGATGAAGTACACTTAGGTGTAGAAACCAGCTTAGGCATAGAAAGTTATCCTTACGCGTAATTCCCTTCTTACGCGTAGACAGGAGCTTAGGCCTAAATACTTCTTACGCTTAAACCTTAGCTTAAACTTAAGCTTATGCGTAAACTTAATGTTTATAAGTAAGAACCTTACGCGTAAGTTAGACTTAGGTGTAGAGTGTTTACTCGTAAACTTTAGAGCTTAGGCGTAAAACTAGGGTTTTACCCAAAAAATCCTTTACACTTATCCAAGTGTAAAAGATATCCACAAGTCGAAGTGTTTTCAGGCTTATCCAAGCAAGTAAACACTGAGTAAACCAACAACTTCGAAGATCAAGTGAAGAAAACCTTATGCGTAGGAAACTGTTAGGAGTAGAATGACTTAGGTGTAGATGCTTAAGCGTAAAACTAGAGTTTAGCTAGGCGTAGGAAGTACCAAATTCACCAAAACTGATTTTTATGCCCAAAAATGTTTTGTAAACCTGATTTTAATGATGAAACAACTTCAAAATCACCAAAACAACAATAAAGTTTGAAACTTGATGATCCAAAGAAACTTTCACCCTTACGCATAACAAATGAGACACGAAACAAACCAAGCTTAAAAACTAATCTACACACGTAAAGTTTGAAACTTGATGCAAAAAACTAAAACTTTAACACAAAATAAACCTTAAACCACAAGAATCTTGAGTTTACAAGTGTAAAAATCAAAGCTTTTATGCGTATAAAAAGTGTAAACGCTAAACCCACGCGTATAGTACCAAAACTTCAAAAAAACAATATGTTTTACCCAACTAGATGGCGATTGATACCACTGTTAGGTCACCATAATATAACACAAGGATCAATATGTAAGAAATAGAGGTAAAGATAATCGGTTGAACACACAAAACACACGCACGTATGAATGAACAATAATTAAGCATAGGAATGTATTATGAAGTGAACAACCAACCTTCAAGTGAAGGTTTACATATCTATT
This sequence comes from Chrysanthemum lavandulifolium, assembly GCA_022545495.1. NCBI lineage: Eukaryota > Viridiplantae > Streptophyta > Magnoliopsida > Asterales > Asteraceae > Chrysanthemum > Chrysanthemum lavandulifolium. The sequence goes on along the minus strand of CM040244.1, from coordinate 162,459,008 downwards.
TATAGGGGAAGGGACCTAGGGCAACATATCTAGTCCCTTCCTTCCTTATTGGGCTTTGGCAAAGGCTCATGGGCTTTCTACATGAGCCTAGCCTTAATAACTAACATAAAAGCCTAATTAAGCAACCTATTACATATTAAATGACTAACACTTGAAATACAAGTTAGGAGTGATTCCAACAGAAGGACTTGGTCATAATTTGTTCTCTGTTTTTCAATTTTGTGATTCCAATCTCGAAGTGGCTTTCAGAAAACACACATGCTTCGTCAGAAAATTAAATGGTGATGATCTTCTTGAAGACTCTCGTGGCACTAATCTATACACCATCTCTATGAAATATAATATAAATGGAAATGGAAGATAAACACTCATTACATGGCATAGTACATAGATTACCATAAGCTTTAGAATAGATCAAACCTCCACCACTTTGGTATAAGTACCTAGAAATAACTATCTAAGAGGTTTTTACAAGGGTTGTAACGTTAGGCTTAGGGTAGGGAAGTAAAGGGTTTTGTTGGATAGGAGATATTTAGTGGTGGCAAGTAAAAAATCTTATGTTACAAGCATGTAAAGTGTGGCATTGCTAAGCCAAGACTCGACTCATTAACACTAGATAGCTTGAAACAAAACAATCATAAACTTAAAGATAGATGTAGGACGGTAGCCCGTATGTTTTTCTCATTCATTTTTTTTCATACCTTTTTACTCTACCATCCTCTATGATAACATCAAAATATAAGGGTCCTATAGGAGCCTCCCTACACTTGAGTTTTTATTTCTTTAACACTAATTGACCCGATTTGAAAAGATCAAAACACTTGGAGTATTTAATTACGTATACAAAGGGAATTTGAATTTATCATTCTTTTCCGTTACTCCATAAAATATTACTTTTACCCATGAGTCCCAATCGTCCCAAAACTATGTACAAAAGATATGACTCGACTTAGCAACCATGCAAGTAACTAGATAATTGAACTAAGGGTTTAATAATGATAAGAATAATTCACTAAAGATGAGTGCATACAAGGTAGGCTAAGGCGATTTGGGTGTAGATTTGGGGGTGGATTGTAAACAATGCTCTTCATTGATATTTTGGAAAACCAAAACATCACGAGAACCGCGAAAAGGATAGGCTCTGAGGGGTTAACTAGGGGTATCGTGTACTAAAGATGAGTACATCGCAAGGGTGTGGGGTAATTACTCAACCAATTTGGAAGATGTAATTATAATACATGTTTCAAACAAGGGTTATCCTAGTGCCTCTTATCATTTAATTACTCCTAACTACACAAGTGTAGTCTCACTAGCGATCTCGTAATGAATCACAAAACAAGTTCTAGAATCTTTTATACTACAGGTATACTCACTAAGCATTAAAGGTGAATGCTTTTATTTCTAAAGATTGTTAGGATTTAGCAAATCCAGTTATTAAAGAGTCGGTCACCTCAAGTATATGTAATCGTTAGAAAGCTCGTAGTCGTAGATTAGTTGATGTTTAGTAGTGTTTAGTTAAGTAACACCGTGGAGGACGGACGGGTCTTTACCCACTGTATGCCTGATCCACAGCCCGTAGGTGGCGATTTGTGTAAGACTATAAATACTCTCTACCTCCCAAGGTAGAGAGTTGGAGATCATAATAATACTTTCATTTTCTCTCACTAAGTTCCCAAACCTCTAACTCTTTCTCTCTCTAAAACGTCATCTTGTACGCCTCTTTTGATTGTGATATGATGTGTTTGTGAAATCCAATATGTTACAAATGGTATCAAGATCCATGGTTTGATCATCTCTCTTACATATCCTTGGATTTCTAGTGGTTTTATATGGTTTTTGAGTTTGAAAAAGTTTAGTGGTTTTGGCATCATTTGGATCATTTCTAGTGTTAAAGTTTGAATTTTGGGTGTACTTTTGTGTTAAGAATCATTGTAAGTGCTTGGGTTTTGATTTGGTAAGCTTGAATCACTGTGGTTTAGCTTGTTTTGGATTGAAAAGTGTGTTTTTGAAGTTTTTCTTGCTAGCGACTTGGTTCTCGTAGTGTTTTTCATCGTAGCGACTTGCTTTAGTAAAAGGTAGCGAGTTGTAGTGTTAATTGTTAGCGATTTGGTCCTAGCGACTTGTCTATTGAGACAAGCCGACAAACAATACAACTTAGTGGATTCTCCACTACGGCTAGCGACTTGGTGAAGTTAGCGACTTGCTTTCAATTTTATTAGCGACTTGTACTTAGTATTCTTAGCGACTTGGTGTTAGCGACTTGGACCTTAGCGAGTTGCTCTTTAGCGACTTGACTGTGTAGCGACTTGGTGCTTTAGCGACTTGTGTCCAACGACTTGGTTTTAGCGACTTGGTTCACAGGAAATTGAGATCTTGGCGAGTTGCTACTTAGCGACTTGGTTCAAGAATTCGTAGCGACTTGGTTGATTTTTGTTTGTAATACGGTTTTCTCTTGATTTAGTAAAATCCCGTGAAAGAATCTATTTCCCGGTTTAATCATAGAGTTATAAAATCCCGTGTAATCTGTTAACATGTCCACCAACGTACCTACAATTATCTCCATTTATTCTTGAGGATGTTCAAGCGGTGGTTCGGATGCTCGTCCACCTATGCTTGATGCCGACTACGACTCTTGGGCTCAACTAATCAGTTATCTTGTCTTGGAAAGGAAAATGGGGTCAACATTCTCAAATCCATTGATGAAGGACCTTATCGATTGAGACTACAAGAGACTTAATTGATACAATTGCAGATG